>CAUYRT010073389.1:0-27821 GCA_963574885.1 Lepilemur ruficaudatus
GGTGGCTCACACCTGTAATCCTAGCACTCTGGGAGGCCGAGGTGGGAGGATTGCTTGAGTTTAGGATTTTGAGACCAGCCTGAGCAAGAGCAAGACCCTCGTCTCTACTATAAATAGAAAAGAAATTAGCCAAACAACTAAAAATAGAAAAAAATAGCCAGACATGGTGGCGCGTGCCTATAGTCCCAGCTACCTGGGAGGCTGAGGCAGGAGGATCACCAGAGCCCAGGAGTTTGAGGTTGCTGTGAGCTAGGCTGACGCCATGGCACTCTAGCCTGGTAGCCTGGGCAACAAAGCGAGACTCTGTCTAAAAAAAAAAAAAAAAAAAAGTGAATGAACAATACTTGCAATTTTCATCAGGTTGAGTAAGATGAAGACTGAGAAAGATCCACTGAATTTGGACTTTGTGTCGTGGTTGGGCAGACACATGGCTGCAGTGGTTTGAAGAGTGAACGAGAGGTGGAGTGCAGATTGCAAGTCTATGCAGTCAGCCCTTCATATCTGTGGGCTACACATTTGTGGATTCAACCGACTTCAGATGGAAAATATTCGGGGGAAAAAATTTGATCTGTACTAAATATGAACAGACTTTTTTCTTGTCATTATTCCCTAAACAATACGGTATAACAGCTATTTACATTGTGTTAGGTATTGTAAATAATCTAGAGATGATTTAAAACATGCCGGAGGATGTGCATAGGTTAAATGCAAATACCACACCATCTATATCAGGGACCTCAGCACCCTTGGATGGGTGTCTGTGGAAGGCCCTGGCACCAATCCCCCACAGATACAGGACAACGGAACATTTCCCACAAGAGCCTTGGCTGCGAGAGGAAAGCATGAGGAGACGCTGTGGGAGAGGGGGGTGGTGTTGGAGGTAGGCTTCCGCAGAACGAGAAGGTGTGGCTCTGAGTTAGTCCAGCCTCACTTTTAGTATCTGCTTCTTCAGGAATTTTGAGTTAGCCAAGAGCCTGGCATAGCAGGATCAACTACTGAAATGCCAAAGTGATAAATTTATTTTTAAAGTAAACTATATTTTAGAAGAATTTTAGATTCATAGAAGAGTTGCAAAGATAGTACAGAGACTTCCAATATACCCTGTACCCAGTTTCCCCCACTGTTAACATCTGACATTCATATGGTACATTTATTACAATTAATGAATCAATATTCACACACGATTATTAACTGAAGTCCATACTGTATTCGGATTTCCTTACTTTTTACTTATTATCCTCCTTTTGTTACAGGATCCCATCTAGGATGCATAGCATTTAGTCATATTAAAAACAAAACAGAACAAAAACAAAACCAGGGAAGCCATCAGCCTGAGAGAGCTCCAGCATGCTGGGAGGTTTTTAGTAGGCAAACCTCGAAACTCAGAGGTTTCTGAGTCAGAAACTGCCCACTAATCTCCAACTACAGACTTTAAAGCTACTGTTCCACTTTCACCCATCAAGTATTCTGTCTTGCTTCCGCGAACACCCTTCTGTCCCTTGTATGGAGCCCCAACTGCTTGTGGTTTGGCACTGCCCGATTCGTGAATCACTGTCTGCTCAAATAAACCCTTTAAAATTTTAATGTGCCTAAGTTTATCTTTCAACAGTTGCCTCTTGGCTGTCAGTTTCTCCACCTTTCCTTGTTTTTGATGACCTTGACAGTGTCGAGGAGTACTGGTCAGGCATTTTGTAGAATGTAACTCAACTGGAATTGGTCTGATGCTTGTCTCATGATTAGACAGACTGGGGTTGTGGGTTGTTGGGAGGAAGACCACAGAAGGGTCATTTTAGTCACCTCGTATCAATGGTCCATACTGTCAAGGTGACTTAACTCTGTTGATGTTGACCTTGTTCCTCCACTGTGAAGTTACCCCCCCCCCGTCCCCATTCCCCCCAACTTCCCATACTGCATTCTTTGGACGGAAGTCACCATGTCAAGCCTGTTCTTAAAAAGTGGGGAGTTATACTGCACCTTCGTGAGGGTGGAGTGTCTACATAACTTATTTAGAATTCTTCTGCACCAGAGTTTTGTCTTTTTTCCCCAGGATAAGTGAATTTTTTATCCTAAAAAAAAGACTCAATGACTTCACGCCTTGCTTACTAAGATTAAACTCGCAGGATAAATTTTATCCAGGAAGTTAGCTATTTGGTTGATGTTTTTCAATACAGATTAGCATGCTGACAGTAGCAGAATTGAGAGCTGTGAGGAAGAGTCTCACAAAAATAATATTGAAAGCGGCTTATTCACATATTTCTTTCCCTAGTCATTAACATTTCTATAGGCCAAGTAAAAAGTCATCTCATGGAAGCTACTTGTAACGGAGTGATTTGAATAACAAGAAGCTAAAGTACTGGATCAACATTTTTGTTTGGCGCTTTTCATTTTCTGATTTCTGAAGAGGTAGCACAGTATAAATAATTAAAGTTAGAGGGTTTCTTGTCCTTATAATTAGCACTGGGAATGGAAGAGAAACCACAGAATGAAACACACTGGTTGTGTAGGGCAGCCATATTCCGTCTAGGTTGTACCTCTTACTAGTTGTGTGACCTCTGTAAGCCTCGATTTTCTCACCCATGGACCGAGAAAAGCAATAATGCCTACATAACATGATTTTTCAGGACTAAATGAGATAACACGCTTTTAACTGCGTTTGTGAACTCTAAAGTAGCCCTGGTTGCTCGAGCCTCTAACTCCTGGGGCTGACACTCAGCCAGGGTGCGCCGCAGCAGTCAGTAGAGATGTTCATTCCTAACGTTCGTCAGTTTGGCCAGGCCCCAAGTTGGCTTAGCTGTTAAATATTTCGTGTATCACCGCCGTTGGCTACTGAGGAGCCACACAGAGTCGGCTTCCTCCTGGCTCCCACAGCCATGTATGGACTGTTGGAACTAGCACTGTCTCTGTCCCTGGGCCTCACTACACGCGATGATTAAGATTTCCTGATGTATGGGGCTACGGGGTGGGTAGGCAGCCAGGGACTTACCTCGGTGGAATTTCAAAGGCAAACAGAAGGCGCAGGGCGGTGCAGCCCTTCCCGGTGTGAGCACAGACAGGCAGACAGGCACTCCTGTGTCCAGCTGTGGTTCTGCCGACGCCCATCTGCTGGTGCGAACTTTGAGGTAGTGGACATAATTAGTATTCAGTGAAGACAGTTTTGTTCCTTTCCTTGCTTTCCCTTCGTTAAAATGTTATCCAAAGTAATGAACACATGAGGGAAACCATGCCCCTGAATAATTTCTTAAGTGTAATTAGGCATGAGTACAAAGCTATCAAAAATTCCAAGCCGTATTTATGACTGAGATTGGACACGGCTGTTCCAGGGAATTAATCACACCTTTAAATATAAAAAAACATTGAGTAGTATCTCCTCAAATACATTATAACTTCAAGGCAATTTGTTGAATGAATTCCACTTTTTTTGGAAAAAATGCTTAGTGCTTTTGAAAAAAATAATAATATAATTTCTGAGTCATATCCCATATTTCATTTTTCCAAGCCAGCATTTTGGCTGAGGAGTTTAGTTTTTTTGATTTGTAAAATTGTATCAACTGGCTGAGATTGAGTACACAAAATTTTTTTATAATTGCAAATTACTTATTAATGTGGGTTTTTAAAAGGTCATTATTTTTGGGAAAAAAGCAATCATGTATTCCATTTTAGTATTAAAAATGGAAATCAATAGTTCATAAGGAAAAACAAGAACATTTCAGCCTCCTTCTCACTGTTTACCTTTCAAGATTTGACTTCAACTGCAAGGATGTCTGCCCTTATTTTGGCTTAAGAATGGAAAAAACTCTGCAACATTCCAGAACTTGGTAATTTTCCTTTCCCCAGTCACAAGTCTTGTAGTATGAAAACCATCATGAGATAGTTCCTACAGATAAGGTTTATAACATCACTTTATTCTTTTATTTCATCCAAAGGTATTTCATAGTTTGTTTTTTTGTTTATTCTTAGCACGGAGCAAAACTCTTATCTTCATTTCATTTTGTTAAGCACATCACTTGATCATACTGAATTGAATTCTGCTATGAAAAAATACATGTTATCAAAGAAGCTGGAGGTGGAATGGGCAGTGAGAAACCCACCGGATTTACTCCCATGTCAGACATGTAAGCTCTGGATGACTTTAATCTGTACAAGAGGCAAGAATTTTAAAACCAGAAATGTTCTTAGAAATAATCTTTTAATTGGCGTCTTTTTACAGTGGAGGAAACTGAGTTCCATGAAAGTTAAGCAACTTGCCTTAAAACACAGAGGTGCTTAGAGGAAAACCGAGCTGGCTCATGGTCCCGTGTTCTTTGTGCTTATTTCACTGCTCCTTGCCCAGTGCTGATTGGGGCATGGTTCAATCCCAAAGAGAATCAGGAGTTTTCCAAGCTGCCAACTGTAACTGAAACAGCCAACTTCATTCATTGCACAGTTTAAAGAAGCAAGCCAGCAGGGCTGAAATCTGGCTGTTAGAGGTCTGTTGAGAGTAATTATTACGAGTAAAATGTATTAAAGCTATGAATGAATACAGTAGTATGCTTTTGGTTGCAAGTGATAAAATCCCAAATAGAACTACGGCAAAAAAACCCAGGATGATTTGATGTTAGGATTCACAGGTATCTCACGTCCTTGAAGCAAGAGCTGCACTACCAAATTGAGGATAAAGCTGGCTTCAAGAACAGCCTGGATGGTGACTGGATGTTGCTGGGCTTCTCATTTTCTCTCTTGCTCAGCACCTTCTTTAAACTTTCACTTTGAATTACTAGGGATGTTGGGGGGAGGGTGGAGGAAGTTACTGCACAAACATCAA
Organism: Lepilemur ruficaudatus; assembly: GCA_963574885.1. NCBI lineage: Eukaryota > Metazoa > Chordata > Mammalia > Primates > Lepilemuridae > Lepilemur > Lepilemur ruficaudatus. The sequence continues at coordinate 4,802 of CAUYRT010073389.1, forward strand.
GAGCTTAGGGGGGCAGTCAAAACTAGATTCTAATTTAGTTTTGCAATTTTACCTTGGACATGTCATTTTGTGGCTCTGTAGGGATAAAATTTAGTTCAAAAATAACTCTCTCCCAGGGTTTTTTGGGAGAATTACATGCCATAATATATATAAGGTGCTTCTTAGCATAGCAGTTGGTTTATAGTAGCTACTCAATAAATAGAATTGTTATTGTATTGTTATACGTTGAAGATATTATTTGAATACAGATCTTTCATCCCTATTTTTCCATCATCCCCCTGGCTGAAAAGCCAACATACAAAAGGCAACTGACAAAGATGAGCTTTTGTAGAATCTAGATGCCATTAACTGTGAGATGGACCATTATTCTATGTATCACTACCAAGGATAATATGCTGCCAATTATACCATAGGTCATTTATCACTTGAAATTTTTATTTTATATTTCTTGGAAAAGCTCTTTTAGACTTATTTAGATGTACATGATCAAATATCACTATTGTGCAGATATAGAAAGGAAGACATAAGCAAAATATCTGGTTAAAGTATTGCTAAAACTCATTTAACAGTTCATGTCTGTGAACCACATTTCAACTGAGAGGCATTGGTGTCTGTATTTTTCCATATGCATTATCCTTTGTTTCATCAACAGCATTGGTGAGACTTCACTTCTTTAAAAAAAAAAAAAAAAGCCCTGCTAATACCTCCAGGACTTTTTTCCAAGTTGCTAATACCCATTCTACCATTATGCAAGTTTTGATGCTGGTGCTTCCATGATCTCACCAGAAATCAAGTCATCAAGGTAAACAACCAAACTAATGCAGGTGGAAGCCACATCAATTATATCTTGTCTACTGCCTGGCTCATGTCAATGCAAGGTGCCAATGATGGTATGGAGCTTCTTGATTCAGAAATGTTAGAAGAAAAATATGTGCATCTCATAAGTGATATACAAAGCATACTAGACTGCCCAGGTCACTACAGGTCCCTCACTTTGTCAAAAATAAATAAATATGATCACAAAATTACTTGAAAGAGTGCATTTTTTTTGCACACTAAAAATTATTTGAGTAGCCATACTGCAGTCTGTATAAAATGTGGTGTACTTGAATCAATCAGTTTTTTTTTTTTGTAACACCAATAGACAATGGTAGGCTGAGCTTTCAGTCTGAAAACATTGCCCTAAGTGAAGGAATGGTTTTCTTCAGTTCTATTAGCATCCCACTCACAGAGACAAGTTGGTGCCATTTGAAGAAACATGAAACCTGTAACTTTTTCTTGCCAAGATTTGTTGTTGTAACATAAAAATCAAGCAGTAGAAAGGCTTAAAGATTTTCTAAAGGAATAAATTTCCTTCAGTTTTCAAACTAAGGGAATACTCAGCTCAAATCAGAAAAAAAAGGAATCTTATAAAAGTACTATGAAATTACTAATCTGTCTTTTCCCCCAATACTTAAAAAAATTGAGATATAATATATGTAAAACAAAATGCACAGATGTTATGGGTACAATTAAATGGCTTAAACTCCTGTAACTCCTACCCCATTCAAGAAATAGAACATTTCTATCATGACAAAAACTTCCCTTGGGTTCGTCTCCAATGAATCTCCTGCCCCTTCAACATAATCTGGTCTTTTAATTTAAGCCATAATCAACAACACATTGAAGCATCAGTAAAGCAAAAGAAAAGAAGAAAAGAAAAGAAAAAGAAACTTCTTTAGTGATTATAAGTTACACAGTGAAAAATTTAAGAGCATCTTCTTAATTTTAGTTACTATGGTTACATTGTTATCCATCACTAGAGTAGTCATGTGATCAAGTGACTAAGTTATTTTAAAAATGATTAATATTAACCTGTATAGCAACAAAATAAAATACCCTAGTTGCACATTGAGGTGGTAATATGAGATAGATCCCTAGCCAGCCTGGATCCGGTACCATGTGGTGTCCCATTTCAGTTTGGGACGTAAGCACTACATAGATTTACCTACCACATGATTTCCAGACTCAGCCCATTAAAATGTCAAAACTTTATATTGTTATTAGCTAAAATAATTACTTTAAAACCCATTTTTCTTTGTACATAATGTAATCAAGTAAAGTGGCAGCTGTGAGCAAATATCACTCAAATGTGAAAAGTTACCGTAAAAGTGACATATTCTCCCCTTTCCAACTTTCTGTATGAGACTAGGGCTTTGTTAGAAGTAATCCACTGTTTCCTTTGCCTATTTGTATTTTCTTCATCACTCTGAATGTGAATAAAGACAAGACATGGGTGGCAATCTGTTTGCTTAACATTATGTGTCAACATGTTAAAGGGATAATAAAATCTGGTAGAAATCAGAGTAGAGGTAATAAGAAAAGTGAGCCATAGCCTGTTTGCTTATACACTATAGCCATGCATTCATTGTACAGATTCATTGTACAGATAGTGAATGCCTTTTATATGCCAGGCACTATGCTAAGAGTTAGAGGTACAACCAAAGATGGCATAGAAAATATACCCTCATCTCAGCAAAGTCATACCCTGCTGGGATTATAGACACATAAGCAATTACAGTACAGTCCAACAAGTGAGTAAACATGATAAATGACAGAAAAAACTAGGAGGGGTCCTCAACTCAGACTCAGAAGAAGGCGTGGGATTCAGACCTGAAGAATGAGTAAGAGTCCACCAGGCAAAGAGGTGGGAAAGTATCTTAGGAAAAAGGAGAAAGAGGTAACGACAAAGCATGTGGTAATACGATCCCAATAATAGGAACCCTGGCTGTGCTTCATCTAGAAGCATAATGTTCATTTTGAAAATAATGAAGCTATTAGTGAAGAAATTCCTGGCTAATCAATGTTTTGAAGAGCAATGAGAATTACATAAATATAGCAGAATTTTATCTGAAACAATAATAGACAAAATAGTGTAGAACAGTCTTTTAGTCTTAGGTAGCTTTTATATCAGCAAGGTGGGGGTGGGGAGGGGGAAGAGAAAGAGAGAGAGAGAGAGAGAGAGAGAGAGAGAGAGAGAGAGAGTCAGATAGAGACAAAGACCAAAGACCAAGGTGGTATTAACAGGTGGTAATAGTGTCACAAGGGAGATTTTTTAAAAATATTTTGTTGACTTGACTTTTCTCACCACCAAAATCAAAAGGAAATACTGTAAAAAAGCAAAAAACAACGGGAAAATACAGAAACACTTCCACAAAGGGACTATTGTTTTTTGCCCCAGATTGTGTTAGAAAGACCAGCGAAATAGTGATTCTTTGTTCCATTTCCGGGAAATTCATCACCATCATTGTGAAATTCTTGCAATGCAGCCAGGCAATTTCATCTACTCCCATGATTTCAACAAATTGCAGATTCTCAAATGTGTGATTTTTTAGAGTCTGTCTTTACCACTATACTACAACTTCTAAGAGGTTCTTATTAAAAACCACAGTTTCCCTAGGACCTGGTACAATAAATAGTTGGCACATAATAAGGTGCTCGATAAATGCTTGTTGAAGAATGAAGGCAGAGATATCTTTCCAGCCACCTTCCCTTAAGCTTTCTCCTCTTCTCCTTACCCTATCATGGGGAACCTCTATCACAATGGCCAAACCAGTCTTCCTGGGCCTTCTCAGATGGCCGTCCCTTCACCTAGGAGGACTCTCATTACCTCATCCAGGAAAGGCTGATGCCCCTTCCAGGATTAGAGGGCCTTGACTATGTCTCATTGGCTCAGGGAATGCTCGAAACCTCATAGAGTGGCCAGTACATAGCAGGTGCTTGATGTCTTTGTTGAACAAGTGATTTTATCAAGAACTTATAAACTTTACAATGAGTTTATTTGTACCAACAAATATTTATTGAATTCCTAATTTGCCAAGCACTGTTTTAGATGTGGAAGAAACATTGGTGAATAGGAATGATAAGACTTCTGGTCTCATGGAAGTCTAAATTCTAGTGAAGATAAACCAGATCCCTTTCTTTCACCATATACAAAAATCAACTCAAAATGAATCAAAGACTTAAATTTAAGACCTGAAACTACAAAACTACTAGAAGAAAATGTAAGGGAAATCCTTCAGGACATTATCTGGACAGTTTTTTTGGGGGAGGAGTGGTTAAGCACAGGGAATGAAAGCAAAAATAGATAAATGGAATTATATCAAACTAAAAAGCTTCTATACAGCAAAGGAAATAATCAACAAAGTGAAGAAACAACCTACAAAAATGGGAGAAATGGGAGAAAATATTTGCGAACTATCTATCTGACAAGGGGTTAATATCCAGATTATATAAAGAACTCAAACAACAAAGCTCAAACAATAAAAAAACTCAAAAGCAAAAACAAATAATCTGAGTTAAAAAATGGGCACATGATCTGAATAGATATTGCTCAAAAGAAGACATACAAATGGCTAAAAAGAATATGAAAAAATGCTCAACATCACTAGCCATTAGGGAAATGCAAATCAAAACCACAATGAGATATCATCTCATTCCAGTTAAAATGGCAATTATCAAAAAAACAAAAAAATAACAAATGCTGGTGAGGATACAGAGAAAAGAAAACTCTTATACACTGTTGGTGGGAATGTAAATTAATATAGTCATTATGGAAAACAGCATGGAAATTCCTCAAAAAGCTAAAAATAGAATTACTATATGATCCAGCAATCCCACTTGTGGGAAAGGAAAGCTGGTGTTGAAGAGATATCTGGATTCCCATGTTCGTTGCAACACTATTCACAACAGCCATGAAATGGAATCAACTTAAATGTCCATCAACAGATGAATGGATAAAGAGAATCTGGTATATAGACATAATGGAATATTAATCATAGAAAGGACAAAATCCTGTCATTTGTGGCAACATCGATGAGCTTGGAGGACATGATGTTAAGAGAAATAAGCCAACCACAGAAAGACAAATACCACACATTCTCATTCATATATGGGAGCTAAAAAAGTTGATCTCATAGAAGTAGAGAAGAGAGTGTACCAAAGGCTGGGAAAGGTAGGAGGAAGGGGGATGGGGAGAGTTTGATTAATGGGTACAAAATTACAGTTAATAGGAGGAATAAGTTCTAGTGTTATAGGGTGACTATAGTTAACAATAATTTACTATTTATTTCAGAATAGCTAGAAGAGAGGATTTTGAATGTTCCTAACACAAAGAAACGGTAAATGTTTGAGGTGATGAATATCTCAGTTACCCTGATTTGACCATTACACACTGTATACGTGTATTATATGTATACATGAACTATCACATGTTCTCCATAAATATGTATAATTATTATGGATCATTTTAGAAAAAGAATCCAAAAAATTATTTACACTGAGTAAAATGAAAAATAAGTAAAATTTCAGATCTCTTTATTATTTAAGAAGCAAGTGAATCAATCATCTTTACTTTTTCTAGATATAAAGCCAAATTCCCAACTCATAGTTTCCTTTGCCTCCTAAAATTGTCCTTTTCTTGACATCTTTCAAAGTGTTTATCTTCCTATGTTCCCTTCCTTTCCCCTTCTCCCTCCTCCTCCTTCCTCTTTTTTTTCCCCTTTCTCTTCCTACCATCTTTCCTCCCTCCACTTTACAAAAAAATTTTTAAAGGATATCCAGGATTAAGTTTCCCAATTATAGTTGTGGCTCCCTGATATGCATCTCCTTCTCCATTTTCAACCACTGAGAATCTATTTTGCTAAAATGTCAGAGTTTACTCATGTATTGGCCCTTTATGCGTTTGGAGAAAAGGATTTTTAAAAAGTCGCACAATCCTCAACCCCCACTCAAATAATAAAAGCTTCCTACACAAGTAATACAGAATGGGAAAATACAATGAATAAAAAGAATCCTTCTATATTAATAGTGGTAACCAAAATTAAATATTGGATATTATTTTAACTAGACAAACTGTAAAATCCTAATGACACTGAAGACTTGTTTTCATAACATTGATAAGGTTTTGAACTTTTATGTCAGTGGATCTGGGCCATCTGGGTGGTTTCCCACAGAGCAAGCCGGAACTCTCTTGATATCACTCACGCATAGGAATCAAACACAGGCAGAATGCACTGAACATTTTGGAGGGAGTACAGATTACTTGGACATGAGGAAGATCTTTCTACACAACAGTCTGATCACAGAGTCAATGTCAAATTCGCATAGATTTTATTTGCTTTTATTTTGTTATGATGAAAAATAAATTTGCTATTTTTACACTGTTGTGTACATACCACAGTTTACAGAACAAAAAGAACTATGACCAATTAACATTAGAGACTTTGTGTACTTTGGGAATCCTATGTTCCTGAGCATTACAGAATTATTGCTCCTCTGGGAAACTATGGGAGGGACATGCTACCCTCCACTCCACTGCTTTCACCCACACCGTGATATTGAACTTCATACCACTAAGCAAATGTGGTAATGCTTGTACCCTTAGCTTGGTGAAAGAACTTGTAATTGTTGCATATTGTGTTTATTTGTTTAGACTAACGACTGAAGTCATCAAAGCAGGGACTTGTTTTCATCTCTAAATCTCAACACTTAGCTTGCAGAGCCAGGCCACCAGTCAGTGAGAACCCAAGAACATTTTTTGAAATGAGCACGTCAATGCAGAAACCGTTTAGACAGAACCAGTCGCACAGCTTCTTGTAGTTCAGGTTTATTCAGGAAGCTGGCATTTAAGGCCTCTTCTGTTCTTTACTCTTAGTGGTTCTTGGAAGCATTTTTACTGTTCTCATAGTTTTGATGTGATGATTTTCCTTATTACACCCCACTCCAATATTAGGATCTTTAGGTTTTTTGACACGATACTAACACTTAACCTCTCTTAATACTCTTAAAATTGTGTGTTCTCATTTCTGTGCCCAAGCAAGTTTTGACTTACAATTTAGATTGAGTATTTAAGTCTACATACTATTCATGAGAAAGTGAGCAGAACTGTTTCCCCCAATAAGTTAAAAGAACTGTCTCTTGGGTTAGTGGTTTTAACTGAAGGTGAGAGGTTTTAAACTTCTCTCCCTTATGGTCTTGGCAGAGCAACTATTTGGAAAAATTGCACATAAAAATAATATTATTCTGGGGCAGGAGCAGAAAAAAAATAATATTGTTCTAGCAAATCAAACACCGTTGTGTGTGGGGGGTGGGGAGATAGAGATGGAGATTGACAATGCTCTAACTGTAGACATTCATTCCACATTTAAATATTTAGAATTTTCAGTGGCCTGTGAATACAAGAAAATTTATTACATTAGGGTAGACTTTATAGAGTTGACATGTAGCTGATATTTTCACAGTGTGAGAAATACCAAGCTGACATTATGCTGTCTCTGTGATGATTATTTCCAAATGTCAGAGTGCAGAAACATATTCATGGGACTTCAGTGCCTTAGTTAGGATGGTGTCAATTTAAAAGACATTCATATCAACTTTTTTTATTTCAACATGAAGTATGAAAAGCAGGTTAAGAAATCAACGGAGAGGGGAAGAGCAAAGAAGAACCCTATTGACAAGGAAATTTTAAATAATAGATTGATGTACTCTCAAATCAATTTCCATGGACCCCTTGCTGACAGCAGGCTTCAGCAACTGCCTTCCAATACTTCTGACAGCTGTAATCTTGCTGTTCATATTATTTCACTCAAATCACTTACATCAAATTTGAAAAATTAAAAATAGGATAAAAACTGTTAGATTATTTTGTAGACTACCTTTAATAAATAAACCAAATAAGCAAATTATTTGACTTCAAGTAGTAACGCTGGACTTCAAACTGAAATCAAATAACTTAGTGATATTTTAAATTAAAAATTTATTCTTTTGTTCACTGATCTCTTTAGCAGTTAATTATGAACCTACTGAACTGCTTGAACTTCTGCTATTTTGGAAATAACTCAAAGGAGTTTTTTTTTTTTTTTAAATCATTTGGCCACATCAGGGATAACTATGAGTTTAAATAAACCTTTGTCGTTCCAATTATGTGCACAGCAGTGCTCCTAATTACTTGGGGTCACTGAAATCCCATGGCATCCTCTGAAAAGCATTTCCCCTGCAGTCCATCTTGTTAGGTTTCTCTTCTGTTCCAGGAAGCCAGTATCTTTTCCTCTTTCAAATCTCTTTTTTTTGGGGGGGGCAACAGTGGAAATGATGGTAACACGGATTCAGAGTCTTAAAATCGGGCAACTTTGTTCTGACTTCAGTAGGTCACTGTGTAGCTACCTAAATTCCCTGATTCATCTCATATAATGTTATTTCTGATTCAAACAAAAGTTCTGGGACTTCGCTGAGCAATAACAGCTGCTTTGGGGGCTGCCAAATTTTAAATTGTTACTTGAAAATCAAAAGGACAAGCCAAACACGCTGAGAGACAGAACTACTACAGAGGAGCGTTGTAATCTTGTTCACTAAAATGAAAGCCCAAAAAGAACGGATTGCTAATTCAGTTATCCAATTGGTATTGCTCAAATTTTTAATTTAGGTGCTGGATTCAAGGATCATAATTTCATTATTATGCATCATTGTATTGTATGCATTGAATAGCATACATAAAATGAAACATTGAAAAGCTATCGTTTGCTACTGTTTACACTCTTGGATCACACCCCTAGCGGCCCAGGAGTTCCACTGGCCGCTTTCAGTGGACTGTCCCCTGTGAAGGCAGTGTGGACGGAAAAATCCAAACTCTGAAATATTTGAAAGAAGTTTATTCTGAGCCAAATTTGAGGACCATGACCTAGAACTACTCCCAAGAAGCCTTGAGCAAGTGGGCTCAATGTGGTTAGGTTACAGTTTGGTTTTATACGTTTCGGGGTGACAGGGGTTACAGGCAAAATCATAAATCAGTATGTGGGAGACATACATTGGTTTGGCCTGAAAAGGTGGGCCATCTCGAAGGGGGGGGGCCTTACAGGTTATAGGTGGGTTTAAAGATTCTTTGGCTTGTCATTGGTGGTTAAAGACATGAAGCTTTGTGTAAATACTTGGAATGTTTTAACATAAAGAGCTGTTATCAGAGATAAGCCACAGGACATAGATTTGTTGTGTAAATTGAGGACCTGCAGGTTTGTCTTGCATACCCTTAGGCCTATCAATGGGTCACAAAGGAAGCCTCCAGGAAGGGAGGGAGGCATGATGAGGCATGTCTGACCTCCCTTCCTCCTGGCAGGCAATTTAGTTGTAGGATATTCCTTTGGCCAAGAGGGGGTCCATTCAGTCAGCCGGTGTGTGGGGGGGTAAGCCTTAAATTTTTATTTTGGTTCACAGCAGGAGACACATGGGAGCGTTAGGACTTTGCTCCCAGGACGTGGCACATAGTTCCTTTCCCCACAAGGTTCAGGGCCACCCGAGTGGAGACCTTGCGAAGGCTAGGGCTGGCAGGTCCGATCTTTCCCTTTGCACCCGTTGTGGGAGAGAGGTCCCGGAATGAGGACCTTGCCTGCAGTCCCGGCGCCAGTAGCAGCTCAGCGTCCTGGAGGCTGTTACCGACGGGGCCTTTTCTGGGTTTCCCAGACCGCCTGGGTCCCTAAGGGCTCCACGAGGGCGGAGAATTTCGCCTGTTTTGTTAACCGTGCTGTATCTCCCACACCTAGTTCAATCCTGAGCCAGACGCGGCTCGCCTCGACTTCTGATGCCCTCGCTGTCGGTTTCTTTCCTAACTGCCAAGGTCCTTGCGCCCTGTTTATCTTCCCCCACCGCCCAAGGCCGCGTCTGGGCGGGCATGTGCGTGCGCTAAATCTGGGGCTGGGGCTAGAGGACTTCAGGCTTTGCTGCAAGGCCTCCTTCCGCTCAGGAAGGCCGTAGGCGAGCTGGCCTGTCGTCTCAGGGAGAGACCCACGCGCCAGACCAAGGACCTGGGAGGAAAACCCCAGACCAGCCGGGGTGCGAAGCTCGAGCCTGGAGTTAAAGAGCTGGAGCTTCTGGGCGGGACTCCCGAGGGCCCCGCCCCTCCCTGCCGCGTCGGCGCGCGGCGCCCCCTGGTGGCCACCTGGCCGCGCTGCTCCCGGCGGAGGCGGCGGCGGAAGCGGAAGCGCTGAGGCGGCGGGGCCGGGCAGCCATGGCGGAGCGGGTGCGGGAGGAGCTGTCGGCCCTGGCCGCGATTTTCTGCGGGCCCCACGAGTGGGAGGTGCTGAGCCGCTCAGGTGACTACCCCCACGTGGGAGGGACGCGGCACGCGTGTTCTCCCCGCGGCGCCCTCTCCTCCCCACCGCGAAGCCGGGGCCCACGGTGGGGCACCCGGTTAGTGGAATGACGGAATGACGCGCACCGGGGACTGCGGTTGCGTCGGAGCCGGCGCTAGTGTGAGGCGGCCCGCGCGAGGGCCCCTGCGGGTGCGTCAGCCGCCACGCCGACTCCCCGCGCCTGGTGGCCTGCGCCCCCCACCCCGAATGCGCGCCCCACGCCTGTGCCAGCCATCCGTAAAACGAGGCTTGTGCTGACACCTAACCCCCCTCTGAAATCCGGCTTCCCCAAGTTGTTTTATGTCCTTCGTAAGCACTGTGCGTTAGGCCTTGAGGGCACTCACCGCAGTTTTAACTCTGCTTGGGTATTTGCCTTCTTAAGTTGCACAAGGGCTGGGTAATCACAAAACTCCAGGCCCCTGGAATAGTGCCAGCCGGGCACATGGTATATAAACAGTAACTGTTGAGTGAGCTTTTGGATTGTCCAGTGCTCAACCCCAGCCTTATTTGCGTTCTACTTCCAAGTTGATTGCTTCTTCTCATATTTTGTTAAACAAGTTTTTAGGATTAATGAATGTTAATCATTCAGCCCACTTTTGTTGAATATCTGCTCTGTGCAAACATTGACAGGGTTTCAGATGCACTGCCCGTGTCCTCTGATAGCTAAAACTTACTCTGTCCTGGTCTGTGGCTTTTATTAAGTAACAGAGAAAACCGCCACTTACAAGAAAGTGCAGTGAGGCAGATAATTCTCAGTTTCACTTGATTTTCAGATACTTTATGCACATTTTGGGGGGCATGGGATTTATCCTTCTAATGTTAGGTTGTAGCTACTATTAAACTTGTCTTTCTGACCATAAATTGGTTGGCCTTTAAGAAGGTAGTCTAAAATGGGCTGGATGTGGTGAGAAAACCATCTAGGATGAAGGCAGTGTCATGGTAGCTGTGTGGTGTGTTATTTACTCACAGAGTGGGAGTTGCCCGTTTTCATTTATTCCTTCTTGCCTTCACCCATCTACAGGCATTCAGTGAGCACTGTTATGTTCCAGGCATTGTGAACCTATAAATGTAATGGAGCTGCTTTCTTTTTAGTGCCTAGCCTGTCTTGTATCTTTTTGAAACAATTGCTTAAAATCCATATGAAGGGATTTACTCACTTTTAGTGTTTCCTTGTCACCCCTCTTGTGATTGGATAGCCTTCCTAATTCCCATCTCCCTCTCTGTCTCCTCTGCTATCTTTATTGATAATTACTTCTGCCTGAGGCAGCTATTTGAAGAGATCATCAGTTTTCTTAAATTCATTTATTATGGCTCAGCTGGGAATATCCTGGAAAAATGAACCTGCGATTTCCTATCACACCTTAAAGAGGTAGTAATAGTTTGGGTCATGAGTACACAGCTGAGCATAAAACACTGCTGACAGGTCAGAGAAAGCCCAAAAAAGTAAGTGTAGAAAGAAAGAGAACAGTTTCTTAATATTGAGAACACTGTGGACCCTTTATCTGCTGTTAAATTGAGCATGACTTTCAAGCCATGCCTCCTAATTAATTTAATTCAGTGTTCTGGCATCAATAAGTAATTGAATTATAAAAGAATTCAGTGTAACAACTTAGGACGTTTTGTTGCTGAAAGGTTCATTGCAGAGTAGAACAATTCAGTGATTGAAATAGGGGTGTTTGATGTTGAAAGCTGGGAATTGAGGATAAGGTAAGGACTTTTTTAACAGACCACAAAAAACATGCAGCAGACTGCTGGCTACCATTCACTATTACTGTCGTTTGGGTTAGAGGATATAAGCTTCGTACCAGAACACTCTGAACACCATTGGTTCCTTCCTGGCCTCCCCCAAGTAAGGTTCTCCCTGTTGCCACTGGAATCGGGAACATTGCAGAGGGATTGCATTGCTGGTCACAGGATAGCCCAGAAAGGCTCAGGCTCTAATCCAAGGGTCAAATATTAGGGCCACAAGATTGAAGAGGCTGAATAATTGGCTTCAATTTAGCTGGGTTAATTTAATCAGAATTTCAGGGGATTTATATACATTTTGGTCTCTTTACAAAGGTTATAGTAAGAGGCATCAGGTGTAACCATCTCATAGGGAGACAAATTATGTAAGCCCCTATACTCCTGTCTATGAGGGAGGGCTGCAGGTACAGCAAATCAAGAACAGTCTGTCCCTCTCCAGTCCAGGTGCCAGGTTTAATGGGGTCACCTACCATGTACCTGAGACTTTAAATGCTTCTTAATCCATGAGGGTTACTCTTGGCCTTATTTTACAGAGACCATAACTGAGCTCAGACTGGTTAAATAACCACCAGGTTCCAGAGTGTATGAACCTTTGCACTGTGTGATGTTCCTAAATAGAAATGTGGCTGCTGCATCAGTAAAACAGTTCTGGAGAGCAAGGAAACACTTGTCCAGAAAGACAGCAATGATGAGCAGTAATGAGCACCCAGAGAAAAGACATGGTACAATCCAATTTATGTTCAGAACAGTTCTGAAGAGCAGGGTATGTGTGTGCATCCATGAGGTGTGTGAAGCTGGTATTACACATCTTCATTTTCCTGATGGGGAAGTTGAGGGTCACAGAGGTTGTATTGCTATAGTCAGTGCTCATTATATGCGGGAGTTGCATTTCTGGAAATCATCTCACAGATCAAAAACTTCTAAAATGGGAGATGTGTAAAACCCAAAATCAGGTAAAATGTTTGCACAGGGGTTTCAGGGTGAGTTTTTCTATGTTATTAACACTAATGTTCAGATTAGATTGGGCTTTCTTGCAAAATGAATCATGACTGTTACACCTTAACCCCTTTAAATCTGCTCAGCTCTGTTTCCTGCTCATTGTCAGTACTGAGCTCACCTCTGTAAAACCAATTTAGCCTTAAACTTCACTTCTGAAGGACGAGATTGCCACTTTTAGCTTCATTTATTTTTATTATTATTTTTTTTTCTTTTGTAACTGCACTTAAAGATATGTAAAAATCCAGCTGAAGCCTAAAACAAGCACTTGTGTATGTGCACTTGTGAACTGCCTGGGAGCAAGAGGAAAGAAAGTCCTGGCACGTGAAGTATGAGAGGGTGTTGGAGGCTCCTTAGTGGTTTACTGCAGTCTTACATTGAGGATATATAAAAACTGCAAAAAAAAAAGGCAAGTATAGGGAAAGTTGGCTGCATATGGTATGTAAATGATTTCTTACTGTTCTCAGTGGGCTCTAGATGAATCTTGAAGAACCTATTCTCTATTCTCTTAAATTTTGTTTGCTTTTGTCAGTGTCTTCTGTTATTGGACTGTGTTATTGAGTGTTGTGGACTATGAAGAAGAATGAAACCTTAAAAATAGCATTAGTGTGGAATTTGGGGTTCAGTTTCTGTGGTTTGAATTTCTGTTGTCTGGAGTGTGGTTAGAAGCATAATTTCTTTCATGTGTTTGTGAGGAAGGATAAGATCTGAAACCTATTTCTGTTTGTGTTTTGCTTTAGTTATGAAATGGATACACCTATTATAAGGTAGAGTGATACATAAAAAAACAACAGCTAGTCAATTTGTATGAACTTCAACCGGAGGTAAGACCTACATCTTTTGGTAGGGTCTTTAGAATAGATGGAAATAGCCTTGAAACTTAGAAACACTGGAGTTTTCTAGGGCAGTCATAAGTTTTTTAGGGCTTAGATATTTGTTGAGAAAGATGAGTTTGTGAGTTAAGCTTATTAACTAGAGTATTAGGGGGCCAGAGAGGGGCAGAGATTACCATTAGATTTAGAACACAATCTTTTTTTTATTGTTGTTAATCACTCTGTTTCTAAGCTGTTAATAACCTTAAAGCAGATAGGGGTAAGTTTGTTTTCTTTTTATTATGGAAAAAAAGAAAACATAAAAAAAATATTCAGACTTACAGTGCATGTGTTACATGAAAAATTCTGAGGCAAAAGGAGTAAGTTTAATTGCTTGTACAAACTAAGGCAGATGAGAAATGGAAAAATAAGATACTTCCAGAGTTTTAGGGAGAAAATGAGTTTTAAAAACATGTGTAATTTTATTTCCACATTAAATATCAGCAGGGTGGGGTACATTATTAGGCTTTTCATTTTCTTGTAGAGACAGTATCATTTTGGGTAATTTTAGTTTTCAGCTAAGGTGTGTGGGATGGGTGGGCAGGAGGATTCACCAGGAAGACCAATTAGGAAGAATGTCTATTCTTCCAATTCTTAAAAGAATTAAAGTAGTTTTTCTTTTGAATATATATTATAACTAATAGTTTCACAATCTTTTAAGGTAAAAGGTCAGAATTTCCCCCCATTGCTATTCTGTTTGCTGGCTAGGACCAGAAAATGACAGAGGGAAAAATGAAAACTAGTAAGGATTTACATGGCTGGCTTGATAGACTTCCAAGACTTTCCCTGGACTGTTTTCTGTCATTTGGTTCCCTGCGTTGGGGAGGAACAGGTGGGTGTTTATATGGCAGAAATTGGAGAACACTGTTGAGTCTCTGGGTTTTGATCAGAAAGGGATTCTTTAAAACTTGCAGCAGAGCATCTTGCTTCAGTGGATACATTGCCTTCTTTTGTGGTAAAATCTCCCTCTGCCTCCTCCTTATAAGGACACCCATGGTTACATTTAAGGCTCACCTGAGTAATCCAGGGTAATCTCCCCATTTCAAGATCTGTAACTTAATTATGTCTGCAAAGACCCTTTTGATGTAAGGGAACATGCCCATAGGTTCTGGGGAACAGGAAGTAAATATCTTTGGGTCCATTATTTAGCCTACGACAGGTACGAAGGACTTCTGCACCTGTGTGATCCATGGTTAAAAGCTACTAGCATAATTATAAGAGCTGTATAACTGTAAAATTTAAGTTTTTTTTTTTTTTTTTGGTTACTGTTTAAAAAGAAAATTGAGATATTTCAGTGGTGGAGAAAATACCAATTTGGTATAACCACAATAATTCTAGGCATGAAAGTACCATAAAGTTAAGTTCAGTGTACCATGGAAGTCGTAAGGGCAGGCTTTAGGGAGGTGCCATGGAGATTGACAGAATTCTAGGAGACCCAAAGTTAAGGGCCTTCTTGAAAGGCAAGGTAACGGGAGCAAGATCCAGAGATAGGGAATTAGGGACTTAGGTCGGGACGTAGTGTAAAGTGGGTTAGTTGAAGCAAGGAGTGAGGAGAGAGGAAGTGGAGTGGTGAGCCGGCCCTAGGTGTTGGATGGAGGAATTTGTAATTCAGTTTGTTTGTCAGCCTGAGAGGGCACACTGTAGGATGATTTGGTGTGGGAAGGAAACCACTATTGCAGAAGCCAGAGAAAGGCCTGAATTAAGAGGATGGTAGTGTGAATGGAAGAGGGAGAAATTCTGGAGGATTGTAGTGGGAGTTTGGCAATTGAATATTAAGTATGAAGCAGGGAGGGGAAAAAATGGGGTAGAAGGTGACTTTAAGATTTTAAGCCTGGATAACTGGAGCAAGAAAGTTGTTTGTGGTATTATGCTTTACAGAATGCCTATGTGTTTAGGGGTTTAGAAAAAGAAGGAATATTCCTTTAGTGAAGGAATAAACAGAGATATGGGAAAAGCACCAGGACTATGTGGTATCTGAGAGGTAAGGGGAAGAGAGACTTTTGAGAAGGAGATTGGTTCAGCAGGTTCAGATGCTGTAGAAGCATAAGACAGGATAAAGGCCATTGAGTGAGGCTCTGTCATCGGTCCCCAAACCATCCTCAGACTCATTGATTTGCTAGAAGGACTTACAGGACTCAGAAAAGCTGGTTGCAATTTATTACAGCAAGTTGGATACAGATTAGAATCTGCAAAGAGATAATGTGTGTGGAATGAAGTCCAGGAAAAACCGGGAGCAAGGTTCCAGGTATCCTCTTCCAGTGGAATCACACAGACATGCTTAATTCTCTTAGCAGTAATGTGTGACAACACATGAGACATGTTGACCTTGAGGAAAGCTCACTGGAGCCTCGGTGTCCAGAGTGTTTATTGGGGGTCAGTCATGGTAGGCATGTAGCACCTATATGACTGATTTTAGCTGCTGAGGCTCCAGCCCCTAGAGCAAGAATGTTCACCATAAATTACAGTTAGCATAAACCATTTAATCAACAGAGACTGTGTGGTCCAAGGCTTCAGACATACCCAAAACATTATTTTTTTTTCCCTCTGAGACAGAGTCTCACTCTGTCGCCTGGGCTAGAGTGCCATGGTGTCAGCCTAGCTCACAGCAGCTTCAAACTCCTGGGCTCAGCCTCAGGCGGATCCTCCTGCCTCAGCCTCCCAAGTAGCTAGGACTATAGGTGTGCACCACCATGCCCAGCTAAGTTTTCTATTTTTAATAGAGATGAGATCTCACTCAGGCTGGTCTCGAACTCCTGACCTCAAGCGATCCTCCTGCCTTGGCCTCCCAGAGTGCTAGGATTATAGGCGTGAGTCACTGAAATAGAATATTACAAGGGCTCAGAGGTGAGCTCTCAGGAGCCAGCCATGTGCCAGTCCTGAAGGCAGGCTGATCTTGGAGATGTGCAGGGTTTGAGCAGCCCAAGCCTGCTGACTTATCTCATTTCTGCATGATGGCTGCAGATGAAGGGACAGAAAGATAGGTCTACAGCTTAAGGGAATTGGTAGTATTGGATTTTTTTTTTTTTAAAGCAAGGAGAAGATAAATATTTTGTTAGTAGAAGAGAGTAAACGTTAGAGGGAGGGATAGAAAATGCAAGCACAAGAGAAGTGTTAATGATTGCAGCAATGTCTTAGAGATGGTAAGGTTTCCTGTGGAAGGGAAGAGAACGCTTTTTTCTCAGAGAAAGGAGTGAAAAGGAAAGAGCAAGATGGTGATAAAAAAGTATATGTTGTCAAATGATGAGGCAGTTCCCAAACAGCAGTGACTACGACTGCAGCTGCTGGACAGTTTATTGCCTGATGCACAGCAGGTGGTGTGAGCTGCACGTTCACATTGTTTCTCCTAGTCCTCACGTCCTGTGGGGCAATGTGGAGGTGGACTGAGGTGGATACTATGCACACAGTAGGTCTTTGTCTTAGCTGAGGAACACTGAGCTTAGGAACCCTCCAATCTTATAAGGGGTGCTAGAGATCCTGCTTAACCTTTGTCTTGAAGGAATATGTTGTCTTACACTGGTTAGGAAATAAATCTTCCCTCTGACCTGGAGGGAGAAACTGTCTAGCTTCCAAGGCTGTCTGTTACGCAAACGTCCTTGAACAAAGCTATCCATGCCCTTTGCTCAGAAGATATTCAGAAATGCCAGACCCTGGAAGAGTTGTCTCCTAACAAATACACATTTATATTTATATAAATTATATGTATATATATTTATAAATAAAAGACATTTTTAGGTGTAGAAGAGAAGTTGAGGAAGATCACTTGGGATATATCCATCCTTTCAAGTTCTGAAACACTGGATTGAGTCAACATGTCAGGATCTGTGTATTACCCATCCTTTTCCCTCAGAGACTAGTACAGTGCCTTGAGCTTAGTGGGTGCTCATTGAATGTTTGTTGAATGATGAATGAATGAAGAGAATGTCTGTTGAATGGTGAATGAATGAAGATCTTTAAAAGTTATATCTTCTCCTTGAGAGAGAATGTGGACTCCCTAGATGATTATTGGAGAGTTTATTCGGCCTGATGGTCGTATGTTCTCTGCAGGTCTATTTATTAGTACCCATTTCACATAGCAAAATGTACTGATCTAACTGACATAGTTAGAGAGTCTACTTTAACAATAAAATAATTTTTTAAAAGGAAAAGTAACTGAATACAAGAAAGGTTTTGAGAAATGTGATGGATTTTTAAAGGAATGTATCAAGTTAGGTTTGGAAAACTTCTTTATACAATATACATTTCACTTAGGTAATACAAATTTATTCATAAATTATATCATTTTAGTATGGTCTTTATAACGGTTACTGCCTGTGTTTCCAGGTGGTGCCCTAAAATAGTAGTTCCTTGCTGCTGGTACTGAAGAGTCTATTAAAGAAAAACTCTGTGTAACAGATGTGCTTAGTCCTGGGTGAATTGATGTCTTTAACAGTGGCTTTTATATACATGGAATCAGATGGCTAGGAAGCAATTTTAATGTTCTGTCAGGTTCTTTAAAATGGGAATACATTCAGGTTTCTGTCGTTGAGGCTGTTGAGCAGCCATCCAGGTATGAAAATGAGAAAGATTTGACTGTGTCTCTCATGAAGAAGAATAAAACAGGGGCCTATGCAGAAGGTAGGGGGAGAGAGAGACAAGTTAGCTTCAGAGAGATTCCTTTGCACCCAGTTCTGTTCTACTCTTCTCATCTGTGTGCTTCTGCCCCCTGCAGAATGAATCAACCTGACGTTTTATCAACTTTGTGAAAAGTGGGGTGAACTGGTGTGGAACACATCAGAGGGGTGAAGCCGAGCAAATCTGAAAGAGAGCAGAACGTTTCATCTGATATCCTCTGAGTGCTCTCGCCTTCCTTCTTATGGAGCCAGAAGAGGCTGAATTGATGTCCATTCAATTTCAGTTCATCTTGCTACCTTTGTGTTACACTGATACTAATATATTCCAAATAAGAAAAGAGCAGTTCAGGCAGTTACCGTGTCACACGCAGTCATCAGTTTTTTTGCAACCCTACAAACACACGGGATTCTAGTGTTTACTTTGACTTGGACTTACCTCAAAATGACCTTCTGTGGATTGAGTGTATAACTTTTTAATTAATTACTGATTTTATATATACATGGTACTGTTGCTTTGAAAGTTCGTAAGAGTGTATTAGAGGCTTTTAGAATTATCAACTAAGTCTGGATAGAAACACATTGTGTGACGAAAAATCTTTCTGGTATTTTAATAAAAATGTGGTGATAGCAAGTGTAAATGCCAGTTAAGTCCTGAGTGCTGGTGTGCATGAGTACATGAATGTATGTGTGTGGATGAAGGAAATAATCTGTAAATCATAGCATTGATAGTACTATATGTCTCTTCCTAAAGTAACTCAGCATTTTCTCATGAAAAATAAATTGACATTTGAAACGAAATTTTTAACTTGTTAGTGTTGCATTCAAATTGAATTATGTACAGCTAATGATTATTTCTGGATGCCTTCCAGAGACAGATGGGACCGTGTTCAGAATTCACACAAAAGCTGAAGGACTTACGGATGTGGATATACCCTTAGAACTGGTGTTCCATTTGCCGGTCAATTACCCTTTGTGTCTTCCTGGCATCTCCGTTAACTCTGAGTACCTGAGCAGGGCCCAGTGTGTGACTGTGAAAGAGAAGTTACTTGAGCAAGCAGAGAACCTTTTGTCAGAGCCTATGGTTCACGAGCTGGTTCTCTGGATTCAGCAGAATCTCAGGTATATCCTTAACCGACCAGAAACTGGAAGTGGCAGTGAAAAGTGTACTTTTCCAACAAGCACGGCTGCTGCTGATGGATTGTGGATAACTCTTTTACATTTAGATCACATGAGAGCAAAGACTAAATATGTCAAAACCGTGGAGAAGTGGGCTTCAGATTTAAGGCTGACAGGAAGACTGATGTTCATGGGTAAAATAATACTGATTTTACTACAAGGAGACAAAAGCAACATCAAGGTGCCAAAAAGTTAAATGTTGAATATGAATCTGGCTATTTTCTGCTTAAAATGATTTGTCTTTAAGTATGTTTTATAACAATGGGATAGATTAATCATTGAGTTGTTTCTGCTTTCACTATTACCATGTTAATGGATCTTCATTTTCTTTTTTAAGAATGTCTAACTCCTAATTGCAACTACAAACTTTCAAAGCTTGAAGAATAAGATCAGATTTTAAAAATCATGCCACTTAATGAAAGTGACGGATCATAAAAGAAATCTGTGGCACATGTGTTTGTTTCTGTCATTAGCTGTGAGCCTCAACTTTATGAATGTGCATTAAAGTTTGTATATATTAATATTTCTTTCGATAGTTAGGCACAGCAAGGTGTATATTTGTGGGTAGTCTGCAAGATTTGTAACTTCTGGCAGTTAAAAATACATTCTGACACTTTAATTTGGTGTCTATAATACCTGGAAAGAGGAGCTTGTCCCTTATAACCGAGATTTCGTGTTAGTAGAAGCAGAATCATTAGGGCTGTCAGCTTGTCACCTCCTACCTAACTTTTGCTTTCCACTTGACTTGTCTCAGCAGCTGCTTTCAAAATCATCATCTTCTTAAGATTTTTCAAGTTCTTATTCTACACTCATCAAACCTGTTCTGTGAGGGACCAGATGAGGAAAACTGCTTATTATATTTTAAATCTTAGGAGAGCTACAAATCACTTAATAGATTTTGTACTTTCAGATAAGATGGGTCAGGAATAATTGTATGTGAATTTATTTAAAACAAATTTAGTGTGAACAACCTATAATCTTAAAGATTTGTAGAATACTAACCTAGTTTTTTAATGATGAGGTCTTACCACAAAACTACTTTAGCATTTGATTAACCAGATTTGTGCTGGATTATGGTATATAGATATAACAATAATTAAGATTTAATATATATCCTGGATAGGGGCCTGTCTAAGGAACCATGTATTTTAGGGTAATTTGTAGTATATCTATAAAATTTGATCCTTTTGGGTAAAATACTAGATGACAAAAATGAATATAAATTTATTTTCTTGTTCTTATTTATCTAAAAGGCTCAGAATTTTCTTTAAGCCAGCTCTAGCTTATTAGGCTAAATGCAGCTCTTTTGTAGATGTTATTCAGATTGAATCATCAATTAATTAAAAATATTTATTCATAAGACTAGAACTCTGCTAATGAGAGAAATGGTACTTTTCTGAGAGTTCTTTTTTTTCTTTTGCTTTCTCTAAAATGTCATTTTATGTAAATTTCTCTGTTAAATTTTTGTAAGATTGTATATTAGGATTGAGAATGTTAAGATACATATTTATAGATGCTATCAACTTGGAATGGTAAGTACTGTGTGCCTGATAACTTCATTCGGCTGCTGAATTGTAATAACAACAGTAGCTTGTGCTCTGTTGTGTGCCATGGCACCCTATACCAGGTACTCCTCTGGGTGCTTTGCATGTATTATCTCATTTAATCCTTATAAATTCCCCATGAGGTAGATCTTGTTATGAGTCCTATTTTATGGAGGAGATAACTGAGGCACAGAAGACTGAAACAACCAGCCCAGAGTCAGAGGTAGCAGGTGGTCCACTGCAGATTTAAACTCAAATTGTTTGATTACATTGCTCTTTACTTCTGCGTTCTCCAGTATGTTGTTATTCTGTCGAGTATATAAAGACACTGTGCAACTCTCTCAACTGCTTGATTCAGAGAGTACTCTGTAAGCATGAAAATAAGCCTGCAGGTTTATGGCTCCTTTAAAACTAGGACTTTACGGTTCAGAGTAAGATAATGTATTTAATGTACTGATTTATCATTTAGGAGTACCTGATTCTTCAGAAAACCTCCAAAGTAGATGTGGACTCAAGTGGAAAGAAATGCAAAGAAAAAATGATTAGTGTACTGTTTGAAACAAAAGTACAGACGGAACACAAAAGGTATAATTTAGTACTACTGCGGATAGAAAAGCAACTGAATCAGTAATTATACTCTGACAAATCTAGACATATTCATGAGTTTCTCTTGTATAATGCAGGTTTTTGGCATTTGAAGTCAAAGAGTATTCATCGTTGGATGAATTACAAAAGGAATTTGAAACTGCAGGACTTAAGAAGCTTTTCTCCGAATTTGTACTTGGGCTGGTAAAATGAAATGGAAGACACGAATCTTTTAGTAAAATAGCAGTGTTTTTTGTTGTTGTTTTTACATTGGATTTTGGGAGTGGCTAATTGAAATAGTCACAAGGGAGCAATTTTAAAGTTTCTCTGAAGCAAAATGATAGACATCATCTTAACTTTAGGAACAAAGCTAGTTCTGGTTTATAAAGTAGTAAACACTAAAAAACCTCATGTATTCTAATGTTTGCCAGGAAAGACTGGGTTCAATAGATGAAACATTATTTAAAAGATAAATTTTAAAAAGGTGATTGTAAATTGGCCCTTGTTTTTATATAGAGAATTTGTTTGGAACTATGCATTTTTCTGGCTCATTTTCTTGTAAATAAATGATTTTTTAAAAAAGAGATTTGTTTTCATGTTTACTTTTTTTCATGTTTACATTTTTGTCATTTCATCACCATTTTCCCCCATTCGGCTTATTATGTCTGATGTTTTAAGTTGGATGTTAAGAAAAATGTAACACTGATTTTTTTTTTTTTTTGTGGAATAGTATAAATTGTTAGTTTAAATACAAAACAAGTTATATAGAACCTGATTAACAATTGCTTTCTTTGGGGTTCTGGATAGCATGGTACATGATAGCTGTAGAACTGTAGAGTCAATTTAAATTAGAATTCTTATTTGAAAAATTTACTCTCTGGTTTTATGAGGGAGAAATGTTCACACAGAATGAACTTGGTTTGCTGTATGGAGGAAATTTTATAATTAAAGCATGATAAAATATATTAAGACCTAAGGAGAGAAGAAACCGTATTAAAATTTACAACAAAAATACAAGTAGGCATTTGTGTCTGAGGAAGGATATTTGTGTGCAGGAAGCTGCCAGGGCTGCAAAAATAAGGGGCTGAGTCATGGAAGAAAGGCCAAGTAAATCCCTCTCACTGCAGCTTATGAAATACAGTGATGCCATTATAATGTTATAACTGATGGAGAAGAGAAGTGAGGGAAACATTGTGGCATGCTGAATAGTGTTTTTTGACTGTGCTGCTCTCTTGATGATGGCAGTTCAGTCTGATTGTTTTCAGGTACCCTTGTAATTATACCCACCTTTTGATTATTTTATGGGGTTATATTAAGGAGGGGGGATTTTC
>CAUYRT010073390.1:0-89957 GCA_963574885.1 Lepilemur ruficaudatus
CCTCAGTGCTCCAGGTCTCCTCAAATATTACTTTTCTCGTAAGTCTTCCCTCTACGTCTTTTCTAAGTTCCATACTCCGTGACCCACTGTTATATGTGTCCTATTACTCTACTTTTATTTCTTGTCATTTATCACTACCTACTATTACCGATACAGTAAATATTGCTTATTTACTGTACTGTCTGTGCTGTCTGCCTTCCACACAAGAAAGGAAGTTCATGAGAGAGGGACATTTGTATATGATGCTCATTGTTATAGCTCTAGTTTCCAGACTAATGCTGGGCATCTAATTGGTGCTTCATAAATATTTTTGAATAGTATATATCATCTCATTTATTCCTCACAACCAAGGAAAGTAGATGTTATTATCTGTACTTTTAGCTAAAGAAACAGAGTACACAAAGATAGTAATAATTTGCTCCAAACCTCAGAGCCAGTACAGCCTTCCTTTGAGAGATGAAATAGGGAAGGCAGCAGGCTAGCTCAATGATGCAGCTAAGGGCTGGCCTAGGGGGAGAGGTCAGACTTGTTTTTTGGGTACTCAAAGAGTCAAGGATAAATCCATGGGTAGAAAGCAGGGGAAAGAAATTTCAGATCTTAGCAGAGATGCACAAAATTAAAATGCTATGTCTATGGAAAGGGATTTCCAATAAAAGGAACACAATATCATGTTACTCTATTTTGAAAAACTAAATCATAGCTCCAAGAAGGAGGAGGCTTAGAGATAGGGAAATAACCTTCATAGAGCAACTTCTGTGCAAAACACTGCAAGATCGCTGCACTTACATTTTTTTTTTTGAAATTTTTTCTGCATGTCACCATTTCACATGAGGACACTAAGATTCAGAGAAGTCATACAACTTGTTCAAGGTGGCTACAGTGAGAAAGTTGAGGATCTAAGACAGGAGGCCAGGCTTCTAGACTCACCCCTAGCACTGTATCTGAGCAACTACACTATAGCCAGATTTGTTAAAGAGAAAAAATAAATTAGTTCAAAATCATACAAAAATGAGTAGAGAGAGTAACTTAAGAATATTTTTGTGTCTCGATTAAAGAAACATGACATTTTACAAATGAGTTTTGTTTATCTTAGAATAATTTAAAGATATTAAAAACCACTTGTGACGATGAGTTCTAAACTTGAAACAAACCAAATCGAGTGAACCTGGATTGGTCATTTTTTCCACCTTAAAAAGTTGCAAGCATAAAGGCTAAATGTCTCCAAATAAAACATTTTAGTACACTTAAAACTCAGAGAAGTAGAAAAAAAATTCTCAAATGACAATTGTTAAATCCTTGCTCTTTAGCAATAAGCTGTACTTATGAGGCAAGTTGGCAGGAATTTATAGGTTAGCTAATGTAACATCAATAAAGAATTATATGGCACTTATTCTGTGGCTGCATTTTGCCTATATAACACATTTAATCTTCATCACAAATACAATGTGCTATTGTATTTTCACTTAATAAAAGTGGAGACTGAGGCAGAAATGTTGAGTAACTTGCTCAAGGGTACACAATTAGTGTGTAAACTTAGCACTGGACTAGAAATTTGGGGGAATTAAAAAAATTGTGCATCAGGTGCATCACCTGTCCTTAGAAAATTGGAACTCCAAAATATTTGATTATTGGATAAAGTAATATATAGCTGAATGAATGCATGAATAAATTGAGTAATTAACAAAAGAGCTAAAAATGTATACTATATGACCAAATGCTTTCTTTGTGGTTATTGAATTGAAATCTTTTAAAATCTACTGAGAAAGAAATACAAAGAAGAATTGGTATTTGAGGGAAATCAAGTAATTTTGAGCTTTAGAAAAGAAAAAGACAATCCAATTAATTCAGCAAATATATATTATTCACATAATGCTTGAAAGTCATTGGAATAGATCCTAGGGATATAGAAACAGACATGATAAATTTGCTGTCCTCAATATCTTTCTAGTGAGAAAGATTTGTAAACAAATAATTGCAAAAGGGTTTGGTTTAGGCAATAATAGAATACAAATAAGATGTAGAAGTGTTATGGAAGAGAGAAACAAGGCTGAATGCTGATATAAAATTCATATAGATAACATTTGTAATTAAATTAAAATTGCCATTCAGGGCAAAGAGACCTTGTGACAGTGTCCGCATGCTTTAGATTTGTTTAAACTCTTTTTTTAAACTTCAGTGAACATTGCAACTGAATGCTACATATTACATCCTATAAATAGGAAATAGACCTTAGCTCAGTTTTTCTGTCTTTGTGAAGCCAAATGATGTCTATGTCATTAGAGTAAATTAGTGCTCTAGGATTATTTCTTTAACTAGAAAAATATGCAGATGACAAATTTACACATGGACCTTATCAACAAAAATTGCTGATTTCTTTTTACAACATGTCAGAGAATCTATATCAACTGCACTAACAGGACTTTTGTTATAAAATAGGCATTTTTGTAACTCTCCACACTTCCCTTGTAGATGCGCTCATGTGTATATATATGTATATATATATAATTGAATATTATTCATCTTTTAAGAGAGGAGATTATTAGAGTTTAGCATATTAAGTTGAGATGTGTCCAAGAGACTCAGAACAAATGTCAAGTGGAACACAAGTGTAAAAACACAATTACTTGCTTAATGACTCAAAATGTGTGCCCAGCAATGCATGCCGCAAGGGGTAGAAGTGTTAAATACTTAGAATGCAGATTTCAGATGATATCACTACAACAAAAGTCATTTAGACAGGTCCAGAAAGCAAAAGATTTTTACCAGTCATCAAAAACTGAAATGACAGTTAATGAAACGAGGATTCATAAGGCTTAGGAGTTAAAAACTTCAAACATGCTAAGGCAATATAGCAGCCAGGAACAGGGTTAGAATGGTACAAAAAAGGGTTAACTCTGAGGCTTTTTCATGCCAAGCACTGTGCTAGGATTACAGTTCCGTTACTAAACTAAATTGGTCGTCCCTTTGAATCCATAATGCTCATTTAGAAATCAATTTTGTAGCTTTTAGGGGAGGTAGAAATGAAGAACAGGATGGCATCTTTGAGCTACTACTAAATTTCAGACAAAATTCTAGGCTCTTAATAATGCAATGGGGTAGATGTGGACATTGTTCTCAAGAGAAAACCAAATTGGAAGACATCTTTATTTTATACATATAGAGTAACTATGTACAATATTACCTTATAACTTGTACATGTTTGTTACATATGCTAGCATAGTAATTGTATGTGGACTATTTCTAAGTGAAACTAGACAAATAGTAATTATTTATTGGTGAACGGATTCATAAAGTGGACCTATCTTACCCAGACTCACTGAGTCCCTCCTTCACATGCAAAACAACCCCTGAATTAATGTGATACCAGAAGAATTAATTCTGAGTCTATCTCTCAAGATAGAGGGAGAAATTTAATCCAAGCAAAAGAGTATGTCATACATTGCACTATGTCTACTTTTAGAATATAGATACTTCAATCTTATTTCTTCTGAAGAGAGCGTGGAATTAGGACATAGTTAACTCATTCCATATTGAACAGAGCTCTCCTTCAGTAATCTGGCTGGCAAGCTTCTTCAGTTTTTGTAATTTTGCTTCTTTCAGCATTATTTTTCTTTTTTAAATAGAGGCTCAGAACACCTGTTTTTCAAAGTGATACTTAATTCACTGATTAGCACTCTTTCTTTTCAGCAGCTTCCTTTCTCTTTCTGTTCAATCTAATTTCAAAGCCGTTACAACTCATCAACCAGTATCAGAAGGCCCCCAGTGTCTGATAAAGAACATCCCTAAAGGACCCTCAAATGCTTATAGAGCAGTGAAAGCCTGAAATGTGAAAGAAGAAAGAAAAGAAAGAAAGAAAGAAAGAAAGAAAGAAAGAAAGAAAGAAAGAAAGAAAGAAAGAAAGAAAGAAAGAAAGAAAGGGAAAGAAAAGAGTCAAAATGAAAATAAATAAAAGTATGGTCTCCCAACCAGCGCTTTGCTTACAGGTCCTCCACCTCCTGAATGGACTCTAGCTTATTTATGGCTAACCCGGGCTTTGGCAAACAATGGGGCTCCATCTGCAGTCACTGCATGCTCAGTTTACTACCTGGCCTCTCCCTGCTGTTCTTTTACCCTCCAGTTTGTAAGGTGTCCTTTTTGTCTTTGCAAACATTTGTATTTACTTGTTCCTCAAAGAGATGAAAGAGAAAATAATCAATATACATCCATTCTAGTTTTTCAAAGCTAAAAATGCACTAAATTGTACCTTTAGGAAATATCAGAGGAGTTTAGATTGACCAAAATCCTTCTTTGGCATATTTCTTCAAACATTCAGACCTTTGTCCTGTTTGAGCAATAATAGAATAGGACAATGTTTATAATATGACTGCAATTTACAAAAGAACTCTGGGTGACCAGAGAAAGCAATAGAATGCATCATTAAACTGTGCATTAAAAAAAAAAAAAATGTTTACCAGTAGTTCAGGGATCAAAGTGCTCTCAGGTCCTAAGGTGGTTTTCCCTGTCAACTCAGTATCCTGGGCCCCTTACTGCAGTAGCAGTAAGTATAACTCATTAAGCAATCGAAGAGCCATAAGGTCCATTGCTCATAAAACAATCTTAAAGACTAAAGTGTATTCATATAGCTTCAGAAAAATTTCGATTTCCTTCCATGTTGCAGTTTAACTGTTAAGAGTCTTTACTAGTATCTCTATAAAAACAAAAGTCAAGTAAAAAATATTTTTAAAATCCATATTAAAAAAAAAAAGCAAACACTTTGCTTGATTATCTGAGCACACAGGCTATTGCACATAGATTTTTTTCTTTAATGGATGCATTTTCTATACAATGTATGTACGTATATTTTCACTTAAGTGTTTATTATTTTTGAGAGAAGCAGCAGTATATGTTAAAATTCATTGAGAGGTGAGAAGATTCTGGTTTAAGCTCTAACCCTGGTAAGAGCCACACGCTTTTGAAAAAGGCAGTTAATCTCTCTGAACGTCACATTCCTGTTCCTTAAACTCACTTTCCACCCATGCTAGACTTTCCTGGCATGATCAGTGGTGTTCCCACAAACAAGACCAGTTCACTCCTTGAAACATTAGGACACACTCTCTCAACGACCAACCACCAAACATAAAATGTGACCTCCACAACTTGAATTCTTTTCTATTTTCCCCCACGACTATGGGAGGACTGCTTTTTGTATGAATTTTCTATTGCTGGACAACAAATGACCACACAGATAAAGGCTCAAAACCATGCAACTATGAATTATCTCTAAATTTCCCTGTGTCAGGAGTTCAGGCACATTTAGCTGGGTCCTTGGATCCAGCATCTCACCAGACCTTCCTCAATCCAATCCGAGATGTTGTCCAGGGTTGAGTTTTCACAGACAGTTTCAAGTTCTTGCAGTCTGCTGTCAGGATTAATTCCTTGTGGCAAAAATGACTGGGGCCCTGAGCTTTCTTCTGGCTGTTGGCAAGGGGCCACGGTCGGCTCCTAGAGGCTGGCTTCAGTCCCTTGCCCTGTGGCACTCTGCAAATGCCCACCTACTTCACGTCGGGTTATGCTTTCAAAATCACCAATGGAGAGAGTCTCTCCACAAGAAGGGCTTGGTACCTTTAAAAGAGTTAAACACTTTCACCTGATTGTCAGGCTTAGGAGAAACTCCCTTTTGATAAAATCAACTTATTTTACCTTAATATGATATAATTAATTAATAGATTTTCTGACCTTGAGCCATACATATATTTCTGGGATAAATGCTGCCTCATATTTTGCATATTTAAAATTTTCTACTAATTTTTCCCTTTAAAGGAATGCATTTTGTCCATAATTTTACTTACTTGAATTATTCTTAGCACACACAGAATATTCTCCAGAATAGATAACATATTAGGTTGCAAACAAGTCTGAACAAATTTAAGAGGATTGAAATCATATCAGTTTTCTTTTCTAAACTTAATGATGTGAAACTAGAAATCAATAACAGGAGAAATCTTGGAAAACCTTCGAATAAGTGGAAATTAAACAGCATGTTTCTGAAAAACCAATGGGTCAAAGAAGAAATTAAAAAAAAAATCTTGAGATAAAAAAAAATAAAAACAAACATGCCAAAACTTATGACATGTACTAAAAGCAGCTCTAAGATGGAAATTTACAGCAATGAACGTCTACGTTGAACAAGAAGAAAAATACGAAATAAACTGCCTAACATTACTACTCAAGAAACTAGAAATAAAAGAACAAACTAAACCTGTTAGCAGAAGGAAGAAAATAACAAAGATCAGAACAGAAATAGGGACTATAAAAACAATAGAAAAAATTAGTAAACCAAGATTTGGCTTTTTAAAAAGATAAACAAAATTGACAAACCATTAGCTTAACTAAATAAGAAAAAAGAGAGAAGACTCAAATATATAAAATTGAAATGAAAAATGAGACATTACAACTGGTACCATAGAAATACAAAGGATCATAAGAGATTACTATGAACAATTACACCCCAATAAATTGGATAACTAGAAAGAATGAATAAATTCCTAGCTACATGCAACCCATCAAGACTGAATCATGAATAAAATAGAAAATCTGATCAGACCACTAACAAGTAAAGAGTTTGAATCAGTAATAAATCGTTTTTCATCACAGGAAAGCTCAGGACCTGAAGGCTTCACTGCTCAATTCTTCCAAACATTAAAGAACGAACACTAATCCTGCTCAAACTCTTTTTAAAACATTGAAGAAAAGAGAATACATCTAAACTCTTTATACGAGGCTAGAATTATCCTGATATGAACGCCAGACAAGAGCATTACAAGAAAATTACAAACTAATATCTCTGGTGAACGTATATTTTAAAATTCTCACCAAAATACTAGCAAACCAAATACAACAGCACATTAAAAAGTCATTGTCCATGATTAAGTGAGATTTCTCCCAGGGATGCAACGGTGGTTCAACATATGCAAATCTATAAATGTGATACAACAAATGAACAGTGAAAGATAAAAAACATATTATCATCTCATTAGGTGCAGGAAAATCTTTTAACAGAGCTTTTTGAAAAAAGGGTATTTTTCCATACCTCTCAATAGATTAGGTATAGAAGGAATGTACTGCTGCTATCTGCAAATGATGTGACTTTACATACAGAAAATCCTAAATATCAACTAAATAACTGTTAGAACTAATAAATGAATAAAATAAACTTGCATGATATAAACTCAACACAAACTTAGCAATAATTCTATACACTAACAATGAACTATATGAAAAATAAATCAAAAAAATAGTTCCATTTACAATAGTTACAAAAATAATACTTAAGGATAAATTTAACTAAGAAGGTAAATGTTCTGTACACTGAAAATTATAGAACTTTAAAGAAAGAAATTGAAGAAGACACAAAAGAATGTAATGACAACACCTGTACCTGGACTGGAAGAAATAATATTGTTAAAATGTCCATACTACTCAACAAAATCTACAGATTTAATGCAATGCCTATCAAAAAATTATAATGTAATTTTTCACAGAAATAGATAAAAGCAATTCTAAAATCTGTATGGAACCAAAAACAAACAAGCAAAAAATTGGAATGGCCAATGCAGTGTTGAACAAAAAGAATAAAACTGGAGGCATCACACTATGATTTCAAAATACGTTAAAATACTATAGTAATGAAAACAGCATAATGCTATCATAAAAACAGACACATTAATCATTGCAACAGAATAGAGAATCAAAAGATGAATCCACACAGGAATGATCAGTTGATTGTTGACAGTATCTTCAAGAAAGGGTGTCAGAAAAATTGGATATCCATGTATAGAAGAATGAAATTTGACCTCCGTTTCACACTATATATAAAAGTCAACTTAAAATTGATTAAAACTTAAATGTAAGACCTGAAACAGTAAAATTAGTAAGAAAAAACATGGCAAAACTATACGACATTGATCTGATAAAGACTTTTTGCCAAAACTCAGGCAAAATAAACGAAAATAGACAAAAGGGATTACTTCAAACTCAAAAGCATCTGCACAGCAAAGTAAAAAACTTAACAGAGGCAACCTACAAAATGGGAGAAGATATTTGCAAGCCATATACATTATTAGGGGTTAATATGCAAAATATATAAAAACTTCAAACAACTCAATAGCAAAAAATTAAATAAATAAATCCAAATAACTTGATTTAAAAAATAAGCAAATAACTTAAGCGGATATTTCTGAAAAGAAGATATGTAAATGGTTAACAGAGACATGATAAAATGTTCAACATCGCCAATCATTAGAAAGATGCAAATTAAAGCCACAATGAGATATTATCTCAGGATTGTCAGAATTGCTATTAATAAAAGGATGAGAAATAACAAGTGTTGGCAAGGATGTGAAGAAAAAGGAAATCTTAGTACATCGTTGGTGGGAATGTAAAATATTATAACCATTGTGTAAAACAATACAGCGGTTCCTCAAAATAGTAAAAACAGAGTTTTCTTATGATTCAGGAATCCCACTTCTAGATATATTTCCAAAGGACTTGAAATCAGTATGTAAAGAGATATTTGCACTCCCATGATGACTGCAGCGTTAGTCACAATAGCCAAGTTATGGTTTCCATTGACCAAATGAATGACTAAACACACACACACACACACACACCATGGAATACTTAGCCTTGAAAAAGAGGGAAATGATGTCATTTGCAAAGCATGGATGAACTTGGAAGACGTTATGCTAAGTGAAATAAACTAGGCACAGAAAGACAAATACAACATGTTCCCACTTACATGTAGAATCTAAAAAAAAAAAATCAAACACAACGAAGCAGAGAGCAGAATGGTAGTTAGCAGAGGCTGGAGAGTAGGAGGAATGGGGAGATGTTGGTCGAAGGTTATAGGTTTCAGTTAGGATGAAAACATAGTAAGTATTTGAGGTGCTGAATATGTTAAATGGGTTGATTTAATCATTACGTATTATGTACATGTATAGCGTCATGTTGTATCCCATAAATGTCTACAATTATCATTTATCAATATCCTATAAAAACTAAAAAGAAAATTTAAGAAAGACCACAAAAAATGTTTCTTTGTAAATAATCTATGTTTATACTTATCTAACTTTTTTAGAATAAAAAGGTAACAGAAAAGAAAAAAATATTTCTTTTATGGAATTGTTTTTAAATCTAAACTTTATTGTTTGGGACAATAAAGAAGATACAAATTTTTGTGTTTACTTTAAGTTCTATTTTAATTAAGAGGAAGAACTTTGGAGTCTAATATTCCAAATGAGTTTCAGCCCAAGCTCAAATACTTATTATGATACTTGGACATATTACCTCACCTCAGGGTTTCTTGGTGTTTTCATCTGTAATATGGGAAGAAAAATAGTTACCTCACACATTAATTTTGAAGATTAAGTTAATTTAAGCACCATGCTTAGTATACTTCATGGCCAACATTAAGTGCTATTTAAATTACTGCTATCATTGTTATTTTAGTAATAATTATAATCAAGAGAAACAAGGTATCTTGTTTTCCTAGGTAGGTCCATTTTATTCACACAGGAAATGTCCAGAGGTGGGAAGAACAATTCCTATCCAAATTTCACAGAGGAGAAGACTGAGCATCATCCTGGAGAAGTGCTTTATTTAAGGGACACAGGTAATCAGCAATACAGCCAGACTTAGAATGGGCATCATTTCACTGCAAACTCAGTGTGTCATAACTTCAACATACTGTATTTTAGTGTGTTTGAGTGATTTCTCTCTTGTATTAATATTCTAAATGGGAAAAAAAAACAACAAATGAGATGTATAAGAGCA
The DNA here is from genome assembly GCA_963574885.1 of Lepilemur ruficaudatus. Taxonomy (NCBI): domain Eukaryota; kingdom Metazoa; phylum Chordata; class Mammalia; order Primates; family Lepilemuridae; genus Lepilemur; species Lepilemur ruficaudatus. Next base: position 9,811 of record CAUYRT010073390.1, read on the forward strand.
TTTAAAAAAAGCAATTGAAAATCTGAAGTCAAGAGGGCAAGCTCAAAAGAACAATATGCTCATTCAGAGAAATGAAGGGGCAGGTCTAGTGCCTGCTCATGGAGGTGGGCAGGGAAGGACAGGAAATGCAAGCACAAGAGCCCAAACTTAAAACAATAAATGCCTGTGAGGCTGATTCTTCATTATTATTGCTATTCAAACAAAGACCCACAGCTCTTACCTGGACCTTTGGCCTAAACCACAGGCTTCTTTGTATGCCTGTTGTGAATTTCACTAAAAGGGCTGGTCTTCAGTAACATTTAAAAAAAGAATAAAAGTAAAAAAATAAATAAATAAAGACATTGAATAGAGCTCTACTTTGTTTATAAATTTGTTGCCTTAATAACTTAATACCATAAGTTCTCTACCTTTTCCTTCCAAATGTATTAAAATAAAAAGAAAACAGAAAAAAAGACTTGCTACAGATATGCTACATCTGCCAGTACTGTTCCATTCTGTAAGGACTGCCCGCTCTCACTCAAAGAGAATTGATGTGAGTTGGGAGGAAAGAGTGGAGATGAAAGCTAAGAAATTAGCTGTCGTTTTTTAACATCAGACCCTCCATCACATGTCTTCACACATCTTAGTCAATGCAGTTCTTAGAACAACCGCATGGAGTAGATGATATTTTTCCCCTTAAAGAAGGGTGGCAAACTGTGGTCCATCCAAATCCAGAATGCCACCTGGTTTTATAAACAAAGTTTTATTAGATCACAGCCATGCTCTTTCATTTCTATGTGGTCTATAGTTGCTGTTGAGTTAAAATGGTTGAGTATCTGCAACTGAGAGGGTAAGGCCAGCAAAGCCTAACATATCTCTAATCTGGCCCTTTTCAGAAAAATCACTGCTGAGCCCTGGATAAGAAAATTGAGACTCCATAAGAGGAAATGGTATGTTCAAGGTCAAATAGCTCTTGGCTCTTTGGAGGTCAGGGTTGATCTCAGATGTTCCTAGTTTAACCTGGAATGAAATTCAAAAATTTCTCCAGGGCAAACAAGATGCACTTCCCCTTAAAAGGAACCATTTCACATGTTTGAGAACATAAATTCATCTTAGAGAATCTCAGTGTCTAATTTGCAGTTCAGGATCTGAAGAGTTGATGAGAGAACCAGATTTCCTCGTACTTGCTGTTAGTACCCCTACTTTATGTAGGGACAGTTAAATGAGGGCATGTCAGTAGTTATGTTCGACAGACTAGAAAGGAAATATTTATATGTACTGATATAATATTTTTCAGTACCAGGTTACAGTCTTGTTTCTTGCTAGAAAAAGTGTGTTCGCTGTCAAAGGATTTCCTTTTAAATATGATACCTCCTGAGAGATTTTTTTTCTTTTTAATTTCCTACAATCCTGCCCAGGCAGAAGAGGTGAAGCAAAGTTGCTGACTTTCAGCCTCAGGCTGATAAGGAGGAAGAGAGCATGGTAAGCAAGAGGAAACATCTGCGCATAGAAATGTGAATTTGTGAACCAACAAGGGTGGATCTCCTAAAATGTTCCTGTTAAAATTTACCTTGCATCACTTATAACCTCCTGCTGTTTTTGTTTCATGGATTTTTACCCAATCACATCACATCACACAGGCAAAAAGTTATGAGACTATCAAGTTAATAAAATAATATTGTATAGTAGGAAATCTCACAATTTTGCACTCCAAAAACACAAATGCACACCCCACTGCCTTACCAAAGAGCAGCATGACTGTGCAGCTGCTAAAATGCCAGTGTCTTGATTTTAAAATGGGGGCAACTTCTGCCCTCACCTGCCTACTGGCCTGTTGTGAAGATAAAAATGTGTAATACATGTAAACATTCTTTAGAGCTGTTAGAGACCATGCAAAGTAAAAATTATCAGTATAACTAAAGTGATGATGATGCTGCTGATAATGACAATGATAATGGCAAAAGCAAATAGTCCAGGATATTTTTTTGAACTAGAAAGAAGGTGCTCCTAATAATTTCTCTGGGGCAAACCCCTTAAACCAGGGTGTCCCCAAGAAAACTGGAGGCTGGCCCATAAATACCCTTCTTAAGCATCTGAATCCACAGCATGTACCAAGCCTGACACCACAGTCTAGTGCTAAGGAATAAGAATTTATATCTCTTTCCAGAAACATGACTGATCTAAAAAATCCTAACTTAGAAAGGCGGTGGGAGAGGAGGGCAAGTGGAAGGATAGACCCTAAAGTTCTCCCATTGGTAGTTTCTTAATGCGAACTTATTTCTGATTAGGTAGCTCTGCTTATATATCCCCCAAGCCTCTCAAAATCAATCATCTCAAACCTAGATTTCCTTTTCCACAAAATTTTCTTTTAAAAACATTTTTTTATTGATGAAGTTATACTAAAGTACCCTTTTCCATTAATTGCTCCCTTATTTTATTTGAAAGAAATTTATTTCTTTTGCCTTTTAGGACTCATTCCAATCCGCTTCCACTTGTTCAAGACCACTCCCCTGATTCTGCCTACATGGCTTATCATATTTTGCTTTAGCTATTACAGTAGCCTTTACCTGGAATCTCTCCTCCTAGCCCCCAGCGTTCCAGTTTGCCTGACTTCTCTGACACCTACACTTCCCTTATAGCCATCTGACCTAATGATTCCCCACCATTTTCTCTTCCATACTTGTGCAGGATTCTATAGCAGGTGTTTCTGTCACAGCGCTTGAACTCTGTGCACTGATGCTGAATGTTTGCCCTACATTCATACACTACCCCAGGCCATAGAAGCCACTTGAGATAATAGCTGTGAATTGCACAGTGCCTGAAAGAGAACACAGACTCAATAACTCATTCCTGAACAGCAGATTGAGTACACACATTTCTATAAACAAGTGCTATATGACTGGAGATAATGCTAAATGCTTTGGCACCTCAATGCATTAACAGAAGAAGGAGAAGGAGAGAAGGAGAAGAAACTTTCTCAAGATTTCTTTCCCATAAAGTTTTCTCATGGCAAAAGTCTTCTTGGTATCCTCACACTTCCACCTTTTCCATTTGTGCATATAGGGATGGTCATATCTGACTCATTTCCTAGGACAGTCCTGATTTTAGAAAGCACGTTGCATACTATAAATCACTGCCACCATGGGAGATCTTTAATATTCAGTTCAGTGCATCACACCCCATTGATGTGAAAACACTCCTGGAAATCAAGGTGTCTTTTTTAGAATTCTGTGATATAATGATTGTATCATGTATTGAATGACATCATATAGAATAAAAGAGTATTTACTATCAGAAAGTGTGATTTGATACCTGAATGCAGTATAAAAGTCATCTTCTTACGATACTTTCTAGGGAAAAGGGCGTTGGGGACTGCTTTGCAACACAGCTTTTATTGTTTCTGTTTCTGTTGTCATTGACAATGTCTGCTTACTTACACTATCTGCATTCAGTTTTTCTTTCCTTTGCACTCGGTAGCAGGTAACATTATTAGAAGGAAATTAGGGGAAAAGACCTCATAACTGAGAAAAATTCTAAATATTTGAGAAAAGATTTACATGACTTAACACCTTGCTCCTATACTCCTCAGAAATATCGTTTAAAATTTATTGGCCCAAAACTTTTATTTTAAAATGGGACCTGATCAAATAAAAAAGCTTCTGTACAGCCAAGAAAATTTTTTAAAAGTCAGATTTATTTCCTGATTGCTATACATGAAGGAAGTGAGCATTTAATCCTAAAGTCACACTTAGAGCAAAATTTTTGCTTTGCTTTGTTTTCTTTTCTCCAAACTTGAAAGGACCGGAGATGACGTGGATTGGGGGAAAATAAAGAATAGCAATGTCAGCCAGCCACATACAAGAGCCCTGGCAAGAGAACGAATTTCATCACTGGCACAAAGCAATATGACTAAGGTTACCGGAGGATATGGCAGGGAGGGGCTCTACATTTCTGGAAGTATATTTAGTGTGAAAGGGAAAACTGGACAGGAAAGGTCATGGGTAGGTTACCTTGTATTGTGGCGAAATCTTGATACTCTGTGAAATAGGCAGCACCAAGAATTCTGAAGAACTAGGGTTTTAGAGTCAGGGAGGCAGGGCTGAATTTCAGCTCCGCCACTTAAGAGCTGAGTTGTATTTGCCGAGTCAGTTAACTGCCACCAGCCTCTGTTATATTTGCTTAAGTGAGAATAATGATAATAATAACAGTTGTATATGAATGTTTATATATAATCACTTCACTGAAATTTATTTTTTTATTAGGATCAAATGTTTCTTTGTATCCAAAAAATGTTGATAACTATTTAAATGCTGACACCAACAAATGTGGAGACTATAAAAGTGGAATCATATCATATAGTTGATCTCATTTTATTTTTATGCTAATATTTTAGATCTTAGACAAGATCTAAGCCCCAGATAAGCTCCTTCAATATGGAAAAGACACAACCAGTGCTGTTGTTTTCATTAGAACCATATCTTAATTTCTGTTCATTATATGCTACAGCATTTTCTTGTAGGAGTCTGAATTTTTTCATTGGAAAATTAGCTCAGTATAGCTATTGTGTTACCTCCCAACACCATCTTCCTTTGTGCTGTTATAAATTGCCCCCAGCTCAGAAAACCATCAAACAACTGAGAATGTTCACTACACACACTAATGTGTCCACAGCTGCCCTTTGATGGGTTTTTATTTGTTATCTTGTTAGATTCTAGTTAAATTTTCTTATTTCACATGGTGTCTTCCAAAAAGTATGTGTATTTAAACAAAAGGGAGAGAAATAATTTTTCTGAACTAATTATGTGGTGCTTTTATTTTGTTTTCTCTTCCTTGAGTTTAAAGATGCTAAATGATCATAGGAAATAAATACTGGGTTTTCAAAGTAACTTTCAGTAGAAGAAGTTGGCATGCAGTGATGATCACAATTTTGGGAGGCTCAAAACCTTGTATCACATCCCAATTCCAATTTGTATAAGCTGCATTGCTCTGCTCAAATAATCTGAACTTTATGAACTATAGTTGCAAATTGGTAATGCATACGTCTTTGGTATGTAAGATTTCAAAATATTCATAAACCATCAACCAGTATACAAGCATTAGTTGTTACTATTATGACATTTTTATTACTTTTATAGGGAAAAAGTGTTGAAAGTTATAGGAATTCTATTTACTTTACAATTCCATAAACAATATTATAAAAAAGCTAAAATACTAAGATACAGGATAGTATTTATTCAGGGAGGTTTGTATATATGTATATACATAGAGACATATATATATATATTTTTTTTTTCATTCAGGGAGTCTCTCTCTCTATATATATATCTGTATCTCTGTATGTCTCTCTCTCTATATATGTATATCTTTATATATAGAGAGAGAGAGAGAGAGAAAGAGGGAGAGAAAGAGAGCATAAATATGGTCAGTTAAATTAGTACAATTGTAGACATAATGATCATTAGTATGATAAAGCATACATCAACTCAGCATGTAAAAGAACTTTGTTGAATAAAACATTCCTTGCTACACAATATTTCAAGAGCATTGTGCTAACACACAGATATACAAGGAAACAGCATTAAAAATAAAGAAAATGAATGTGTTAATGAGTTCAGATGGAAAAAATGTCCCCCAAAACTTGGGGATAGGTCAAGCTGCAGTGAGCCAGGGCTTTCCTAAGTCTATAGCTCTAAGGTCTGGCCCAGTCTCAGAGAAATCTCTTAATTCAACAGAAATTTAAATGCAATGAACAAGATTTCAGGTCCACATATTTCCAGATCAATCTCTTCTCTTCTCCCTTCCTCTTGCCTAATGCAGTCAGAAACATTTGTTTCTGAAATTCTTCTAAAGCCTGGTTAGCCTGGATCTGGGCCCACACATAGAGTGTGGCTCTAGCCATGAGTTAGAGCTGCCCCCAAATGGAGGGTGAGGTTGAACGTTGAGAAGATGTGCACCAGTAAATGAGATGGGAAACTTTTTTGCTACATGGAATATTTCTAGTAATGTGCACCCTTTCACTTCTCCTTCTCCCACTGTCAAATTCTAATGAGGTCTCACAATGAATTTTAAAAAAGTCTTCCCACATTTCTAAATGCTTCCTAGTGTGAATCACCAACCAAGTTGAGGAGCTTGGAACTTTGAGATGGTTGTTCCTGAGGTCAGATTCCTCTTAGGAGAAATCTGACCCCTTTCTCTTCTCTGAATTCAGATATAGAACCCTTAGACCTAGAAGAAAAAATGGTTTCCATGGCCAAAATTAAACGAATATCTAGCAGACATCATATTTTATTGGCTGCAAAGCACCTGAAGCCTGTGGCTGTGTTGAGACAATTCCTGTCTCTAATTACAGGATGGTAGGAGCCCAGATTTAACTTTCCAATTGCTCAAGAAAATGTTGGACAAGGTCTGCAACCTCACCCACCAGCCCAGGAATATGTCTGGTATTAGTTACAGCAAAAGATGCAGGAGTGGTTAATTTCATTTTCATTTTCCACTGGGCAGCAGGCTTTGTGGGAATACCACCTGCCGGGGGTGGCCCACAGTGCAGGACCTATGTATAGTGTCATGGGACTGTAGCCTTCAGGTTCTCCCCAGACAAGTTGTATAACTTTGTTTGCACTGTGGTTCTTGTTGAGCGGCTTCTCTTTATTTCTGCCATTTTCTGAACCTGGTTGTTCAGTCAGCCTGGAGATCTGTGAATCACTCCCCATCTTATCAGTAAATACATTTTTTTTTTTTGCTTAAAGAAGGTTTAGTTGGTTTGTGTTCTGGATTGTATGATTATGTACCTGCAAAAAGTCATATCTTGAAACCATAACCCTCAATAAGGTGATATTAGGAGATGGGGCCTTTCAAAGGTAATTGGGTCATGACAGCAGAGTCCTCATAAATGAGATTAATGGCCTTATAAAAAAAGTCACGAAAGAGTTTGCTTCCTCTTTCTCTGCTCTTAGTCATGTGAGGATGCAATGAGAAGATGGCCATCTGCAAAACAGGGGGAAGGCCCTCACCTGACACCAGATCTGTTGGCACCTTGATCTTGGACTTCCTAGTTATCAGAACTGTGAGAAATAAATGTCTGCTGTTGCAGCCATCCAATCTATTGTATTTTGTTATAGCCTCTAAATCTGACTAGGACAGTTTGCATTTGTTGCAACCTAGAGCCCCAAAGGATGTGAATGATTGGATATTTATAAACCATTGAAGGTGACTTAGCACATTATCTTGTACATGACAGACCACTCATACTGGAGGTGAGTATATTTTTCCCACAGAGTTAATTCTTCTAATCATTCAGAAAATATTGGCTGTGAATCAGTATGTGCCAAGTACTGTTCTGGGTGTTGGGGATATCAAAAGACACAGATCAAAGACCTGTCTAGGAGTGCATCATCACCTAAAGTGTTAACAATAAGCAAATGCTTACATTTATGCGCTGGTACTAAAACAAAGATATGGTCCAGGGTTTTAATAAACTGTGGATCCTAGTTCTTTGTTGGTTGTACACATTGAAAGTACATTCTTCCAGTTTATGACTCTTCATTTTCCTTTTTTATGGTGTCTTTGATATAGAGTTTATTATGTTATAATTTGTCCTTCTGTGTAATGTTTAAAATATTTTCCTCTGAAAGCCAGCGTTATTAAAATGTTTACCTATATATTTTTTTCTAAAGGTTTTTTGCTTTCTATAAGTTTTTTAAAATTAATTCAGCAATTTATTTTTTCTGATCTTTTGAAGTGATTTTACGATGTTTTTTCTTTAATGGACTAATGTTACCTTAAAAGATTTCCTGATACTAACCCATATCAGCATTCCTGGCATACACACAAATCAATCCTGATTTTCTTCATATATTGCTGAAATCAACTTGCTAATATTTTGTTTAAATTTTTTGCAATTATGTTCATAAGTGGGATAGCCATATAATTTGTATTTATCATCTATCTTTGCTTGGTTTGTTTTCCAAGATTATCTCAGCTGTATTAAAAAAATTCAGGTGAATTATCAGTTTACCAGTTCTCTGAAACAGTTTGGGTAGGTTTGGGATTAACTCTAATCTTAATTCTTCCTGAAAATTATAAAGTCTTCTGAGCAAGGTGCCATTTTTTGTGAGTGGGCTCAGCCATTTCTTTCTTAAGACTCATTGTATCTTTGCTATAACCATGTATTTTGAAAAAGGAAAATACATTAATTGGACCATTTCTCATTCTACATCCCTTCCACTGCCCGAGTCTTCATTCTAACTCCTCTCTTAGCAGTTGCTCTCTTTATATCCCTCCCAGAATATCCATCTCATATAACTGTCTGAAGCGATTCCATCCCAACTTGCTTTCTCGTAGACATCTCAAGGACCCAAGAGAATGAGCATATTAGAAAATGGCTTAAATATGTGCAGGGCACTCAATGCTCCCATCTCACCAAAAACACCCACTATTCAATTTCTGAGTGTCCCTTGGGGACAAGTAAGGTCTCTCTTACATGAACATTTGCCAAGCATTCAAAACACAGTGACTATGTACAGGTTCAGAGTCAGGAGCTGGGATGAGTAAAACACAATACACATCCCTCTCCATCCCACCACTCCAAAATTTCACCATCTTATGGGAAATGAGCATTTTATAAGCAAACAATTCAAGTGATATGATAGATGCAGAGATAAGAACCAGGCAACCGAGAGCAGGCAATATCTACATGTCCAAGGATGGATGAGAGGGTGTCACTGAGGAGTTAGTTTGTTCCTCCAGATCTTGTATAATCAACTTGTATAATCAACTATTTGCCCAGGACTACCCCACTTTTGGCACTGTAAAAGTGCTACCCCTAGTTCCCTAGCAAACCAGGACATTTGGTCACCCTATCTAGTGTCTGGCACTATATCTAGCACAAAGACGGAATCCAAAGTGGATCCTTAGTTTGATGACATATGATCTGAGTAACTATAAACAGTAAGTTTTTACTAGGCATAGGAGAAAGAGTAGCAAAGCAGTCAGGAGAAACAAACAGTGCATGCAGAATCACCAGAACACGGCCATGGTTTGCAATTACAAGTCATTCTGTGTGATGGAAGGCACAGTGAGTACAGAAAAAAGGTAGGAGATAAGATTGCAGGGATAAGTAAAGGATGGATAATAAAAGTCAGGTTGAAGAGTATTGCTTTATTTTGTCCTATGGTCAATAAGAGGTGATTGATAGGGAGACATTAGCAAAGTCAATCATCTTTGAGATAACATAGGTGTGATAGTGAAGAATCCTAATTGCTTTACACCCTTGGATATATAGGCATCTTTGTATTTATATAGGCATTTTACTACTATTTGGCAGAATTGTCTACATCTTTTTTTTATCAGGACCCGTGCCATGTAGAAGAGAAAGGCTCAAGTTGGAGTTAAAATCTCTTGCATTCTCATCAGATTCTGCTACACGTTCACCATGCAACCTCAGGCAAGTATCTAAAATTCTCTGACCTTGGATATTCTAAAAGGGAATTCTAAAAAATTCTAAAAGGGAAACAGTGATATCTAATTCTATGACTGTGGTAGGGAACTAGTGTGAAAATACCCATGGACAGGCTCTAGAAAATGTCAGACTCTGAGCAAATCTATGTTTGGAATTTGTAGTTGGAATGATTGAACAGATAATGGTGTGAGAGAGAACTGAATGAAAAGAAAAGAAGGAGCTGTATTTATAAGCTATTGAAGTTACCCCTAAATTGGCTATGCAACTTCAGCAAGGTGCCATAATGGCCTCTAAGCTTGAGATAATTCGGCAACAGCTCAGCTCGGCACAGGTGATGTTAACTGTAGATAATTTGCACATGAAATGGATCAGCCTATGATCCCAATGCAAAAGAGAACTATATTCTACCTGATATCGAAGTTGAGCTATTAAATAACTTACAAAAGTGTTAATAGTTCATGAGGCTGATATAACATTTTTTATTAAATTACATCTATCAACATTTTTTTTCAATGAATTCCAACAAGGGATGTCCCAGCTCCCTGAGTGGGCCTTCATCTCCCTGGCTGCCAGCACTGTGAACACTCCATTGCTTCTGTTTGTTTTGTGATACTAACTTCTTGGCCCACAGGGACTGCAGGTGCCATTCTCACCTGCATATCTCCAAACGTTGCAATCACCTTACATCTCACCCAATTCCAAGATATCTGCCCCCAGAACTATTGGTGAAGCTATGATCATGGCTTTTTGTGGAGAAACTCTAGGTCATATTGGCTTATCTAATTTATCATTTTATCAGGATGAAGTTAGAAATTACACCATGTCTGTTGCAAGAGACTGAATGTTTGTGCCCCCTCAAAATTCATATATTGAACCCCTCATCCCAATGTGATGGCATTTGAAAGTGAGGCCTTGGGTGGTAATTAGGTAGTGAGGGTGGAGCTCTCATGAATGGGATTAGTGCTCTTAAAACGAGAGGTCAGTGAGCTAGCTAGCTACCTTTCATTTCTTCCATGTGAGGCTACAACAAGAAGGTGGACATCTGCAACCTGGAAGAAGGCCAGCTTTCATAATAATCCAACCATGCTGGCAACCTGACCTTGGACTTCCAGCCTCTAGAACTGTGAGAAATAAATGTCTATTGTTTATAAGCCACCCAGCCCATGGCACTTTGTTATAGCAGACTAAACTTGTTAAGTCATTTGTAAACATAGCTCCCTCAGAATAGCATGGACTCAAAATAAGCAAGTGGACCACAGATGTCATGCCAGCCTAGGATCCTAGTGTCTTGGGTTCAGTGTCAGCTCTACCGCTAACTACTGGTGTAACCCTGGGTGAGTCCCTTAACACTCTGACTCTGAGCCCTAGTTTTCTATCTGTAAAGTGGAAAACACCTTTATTTATCACAGCTGTTGAGTTGTAATAAATAAATTATGGTAAATGTGCTTTGTAAACTATAATTGCTACCAGGGATATAAGGCTTAGAAAAAGAATGAAAAACATGACTGATTTAGTTTGTCTTCCACCTACAGGTTGTCTTCCACCTACAGGTTGGGTAATGCTGGATGACTTATTATCAGTATCTTGGAGTCACTCAGAGTTTCACTCTGGAGCCAGAGTGCCTAGTTTCAAATATTGGTCCTACAATTTACCAGCCATGTGTGTGCCCTGAGGCAGGGTACACAAATACTCTGTGCCAGTTTCTTCATGTGATAAATGCAGTTGATATTAATCAGTTATGATATTGACAAAATAGCATTAATAGATATCAATGGGGTCTATGCTATGTAGTTGATATGAATGTTAGCTGAGTTAAAAATCTGTAAAGCACTTTGATCAGAGCCTGGCACACTGAAATCCCTCAATCCATGTTAGTCATTGTATCTATTTCAGTTACCTTTTCTGAAATGAAAAGGATCAGGATACCTCTGCCTACAGCAAAAAATAATGAATTTTAAAATAGTTTGTCAACTTCAAAAGACAGCTCAAATTTCACTGGTATATATGAATAAATACTGATGAAATGCATTTTGTGTGGCAGCATGGAATTCCTGGATTTGGGGTCACATATACATGCACATATACACACACATACACAGGCACACACACTCACACATGTACACATACCCAGAGACACACAGACACCTACACATACACAGACACACACATACTCATACACATGCCCAAATGCACTAGAGTTCTGATCAGTCTCTGTACAAAATCTCCTGTTTTTTGGCCAATGTCAAATATGGAGGAGTAAGAACTGGGGTCTTTTAGATAATCAACAAATTAATTTGTTTTCAGGAATTCCCCTATCCCTCCGAGATCATTAACCTGCAAGTCATGAGTTGTTAATCTTGAACAAGACAAGCCTTTTCCCCTTTTGGTTACTTGGCTCTCCACTGTAAAATGAAGAAATTGGAATATAGTACATAAGAGTTACTTTATGAATATTTGTTGAATGAAGGAATAAATGATCTAAAGGTAAAATTAAAAGAAATGATGATTGCTATCATGTGCTTTTGAGAGTTCATTTTTTATAGCAAATTCTCTCATGTAGATTCCCTAGATCAGCCCAGCCCACATTTACCTTTTTCTTGTAGATCACTGAGTTATTTACGAAACTCCATAATTAGGAGTGTGTGCACATAAAAAAAAATAGCACTAGAAAGTTCATGAGAGTGTAAGTCTTCTCTTCTGGTTTCTTAGGTCTCTTATTCATGCATTCATTCAATAATCCCTTGCAAAGTGCCTCCTTTGTATCAAATATTGGCTGGTGGACAATGATAGAAAAAATGAAACTGACAGGAGAACACAGTCTTATGGGGGAGTAGGAGATACGCAAGTAGATGTGGTTTGATTTTATGGAGGAGGTAATGTTCAAACTGACGTGAAATACAAGGAGGTGCATCAAGGTTTCTGAGTCTGCTGCCGGTGGATGGCAGGTGGTCAGAGGCTCTGTTCAGCAATGCTCCATGTGTCTCCTATTCTGGAGCCTGAACTGCAGCAGCATTCCCTATCTAGTCTGTCGGCAGAGACTCAACTGAGCTACAAAATACTATGGCACATAAAACACTTGCTGTGACATAAAAAACATCAAGTCTGCTCACATCTCATTGTCCAGAGCATGTCACATGGCCAAGCTCAATGTCACAGGGCAAGTCACATGATTGTCAACCAGGATGTTTAATTTCATTGCAGGTGAGGAGTAAAGAGTTAAGAACAAAAATCTAATCTTGTGTACTAATTTTCTTAAGGAGTGATAATTAAGTAAGACTGATATACTTAGAATAAAAGGAGATGAGACTGAAGCCTAAAGCAGGGACAAAATCTCATGCACAAACACAGTTCACATAGTTGAAAACCCTGGAGTTCTTTAACTCTTTATTTTCATTCTTCCCCCAAAACTAATCATTTACTAAGTCTTATAAATTTCATCTGTGACATGTATAGTGTCTAGCAAGGTAGTTGGCACAGAGTTGGTAGTCATTATATTAACATATTTGAGAAATCATTGAATGCAGTATTTAATAAACAAATGCCTGGGTGCCAACTTTCCTTGGCAAAGTCCATTTTAGATTGGATGCCCATGTAAGAGCTTCTACAGCACCCGGGCCTATCGATTACATCACTTCATAATAATTATTCATTCGTCCACTTCCCATTACCCTATGATATGATGAGGTCAGAGAATGTGTCATCTCTCTGTAATCTAGGACCTGGCACAGTACTTGGCATATGATAAGAGCTCAACAATATTATTTGATTCCTGATTATCATCAGCAGCATGATTTCATGACCACTTTTTATAAAACTGAAGCCAGGAGGTGCTGAATAACCACAGGTCACACATTGAGTAAATGTCAATGTTAGAATTCACAACATCAATCTGTCTCCAAACTATTTGTTAACAGTACACCATATTTACCACCATATATCAGATACACGCTGATAGACACTTAATGTACATAACAAGGAATATATAAGGAACTTGTACAAATTAATAGGAAAAGCACAATGGAGAAAAAATATGGACAATTTAAAGAGGTCTGTTATAAAGTACAAAACATATATGGTTTGTAGAATACAAGGAGACATTCTGCTCCATAGTGATGAGGAAAATTTAGTTCAAGACCATAATATGCTACTATTTCATACCCATTTGATTAGCAAAATTTAAAAAGTCTGACAATATTAGGTATTGGGAAGATACAAATTCATTGGATCTCTTATATATTACCTAAATTGGTTCAACTTCTTAAGAAAATAGTTGCATATTATATTATAAAGTTGTCCATTCAAATACCATAAAAAGTAGAAATTTTACTTCTACATGTAGAACCAAGGGAATCTTTTAAAAATGTTCACCAGACATGTGTCCCATATAATACACAACAGCATCTTTGAAACTAGCAAAAGCCTAGAAAAAAACCAATGCTCATAGAGAGGACAACAGATGAATAAATTCTTCTGTATTTAGATAATGATATTACAGGCCTAAAAATAAATGAGGTACAACAACATACAACAGTAGAGATGAACCATAACCATATGCTTACATGAAAAAAAATCAGTTGCCAAATATTATGTGCAACATGTATCCCTGTTCTTCATAAAATTGAAAACAGTTCATTGACAAATAAATACTTGCTTGAAATACCATATAAAGATGGGAAAACAAAGGAATTATAGACAGAATTTGGGATGATAGTAACTTGAGATGGGGTTAGGTAAGAAAGATGCAAGTGAACCCCATAGAGTTATTGTTAAGATCCTGCCTTGAGTTGTAGATTCATGGATGTTTATGACATTATTTCAAATTAATTTAATTACTTAAAAAATTTTTAAAAGAGTAATCCATGGAACAAAGATAAATTTCATGGCCAAGGATTATAAATAATACAACTGCACTTGAGGTCCATTAAAAAAATAAAACGAAGCAGAAGACCTGGTGAAATCTGAGTGCCTATGCTTAGAGTTAAAATGGAATATTGATCTTGAGGAGAAATCTTCTACCCCTGAAATGTTTTCTCCAATTAGGTCAAGCCCAGGTGTAAGAGGGAGACAATCCTATGGAGCCGAAGGGAGTCCCCAGATCCGGGGTGCTCATGCTGTGGGCCAGAGGCTGGTGAGACAAACAGGAATCACGAAAACATAATGTGGAGCAGGGCCAGGTGGTAGCCTAACGTCTAGGAAGCTGACAGTCCCCTGGGCACTCATGGGAAAGGGGAGGTCAGGCAGGGACCAGGACCTTATACTGGGTAAACAATCAGGATTTGAAGGTTTAAAGGAAATAAAAAAGATGGTAGTACATGTCATCAAACAGTTCACAGAGAGGACTGCAGTGCATTAAAGTAGATACTAAGCTAGAAACTATAAGACTGGCTTCTGTTCTGTTCTTCTTAAGCTTTTTGTGAGTCATTTTCTCTGTGTAAGCCCCAGAGTTTCTTCCTAGGATGCCCTCTCCTTACAGAAATTTTTGTGAAACTCAAGTGAGAAAACATGTGTGGACATGCTTTGGAAATTACAAAATGCCTAATAAAAGTCAGAACTTGTTATTTTGCTCACTAAAGATATTACAGATTGAGTAGCCAGGAAAAATGTCAAAATGCTCCCGACATTTTTAAGTACCCATTTAATTGTCTGCCTCCACAAATGGGCTCTAAGTTCTTAGAAGATAAAGATACTAACACATTCTCTATATGCTCCTTGCTCCTAACTCATTAGCTGGTCTCATGTGGTCTGATAATTATTGAAGCAATTAGTGAAATAATTGCAAGTAATTCTAGTGCTGGTCTCTTTGTAACCCAACTACCCAATGACAATGCTTTCATAACTAGATTCCTTCCAATGTCCCTCCATTAGATGATACTCTAGCGTTTCTGAGAGAGAAATTTAATCATACAAGTCTGCTTAAAATTTCTCTTGAGCTCACCAAAGTCGAAAAGAATAGAAACTCAAAATTCTTAGCATACTATTCAACACTTACAACATATTCTATCTTCTCCCTACCTTTCCCATCTCATCTTCCACAAAGGCAGACAAATCCACTGAATTACAGAAATGTGTCATGCTCTTCCCAAGCTTTGCAATATTCAATGTCATTCCTCCTGCCTAGGATTCTCTTACTATTCCTCTTTCCATCTACCAAGTAAACTTCAGTTTATCCTAACAGCGCTCACATAGCTGCTTTCTCTCTCAGCCTCAGGCAGAGCTTCACAATCGTGTCCCTGTTGGCACCTACCACATCCCATGGAATGATCTGTGCGTGAGTGCTCTCCATGGCAAAGAACACATCATATTCACCTCTGGTCTCGAGCACCCACCACAGTGCTTAGAAACAGAGAACATGCACAATATATGTTTAGTGCTAAAAATAAAAGAAAGTCGTCTTGCCTTTTTCAGTTGTAGCACAGGATTTATTCGCAGGACACCTGGAAAGGCATTTCCCATGGCTCTACACAATAACCCCATGGAGAAGAAGAAAAAAAAACAAGTAGTATGATATTATTGTGAGCTTCTCAAATTTGCCCAGCCCTCAAGAGCTTGTTTCCTGTGTAACAATAACTCTATGGAATTGAATTGCATTTTATCAAATAATAACTTGTCACATGTGTAATACATGAAAGCATGTGATTAATATGAAATCTTGAAAAATCATTCTAACATGTCAGAAAAACAAATGGATTAGTGAGTGTAATAATTTATTTCAGTAGGTGTGGCTCCATATTAATCTAGCCAAGTCAAAGCTTTATTTGAAGGGAAACTACTAGACTCTTTCCCTAACTAAAATATTGTTGCTAGTAAGCCAACATAGTCAAAATAGCTTGATTGTGTTGAATTTCAAACTATTACATCTGCTTCCTTTGATTAATATTACAGAAAATTTTACTATACTTATCTATAAATATGTGACCCTGAATATTATATTACTAGAAATAAAATTTTCTAAAAACTATAAATATATCTTTCCCCTATCTTATTTTTTCAGTTTTTTTTTGGTTTTGTCTTTTAGTTTTTATAAATCTATATTTACGGTTAATGACTGGATTTTGTCTCCCCCAAAATTCATGTTGAGGCTCTAACTCCCAATGGGACTATATTTGAAGATAAGGCCCTTACAAAGGTAGGTAAGGTAAATGAGATCATAAGAGAGGGACTGAATTCAATAGGACTGGTGTTCTTATAAGAAGGGGAGGAGATACCAGAGCTCTCTCTCTCTCTCCCTTTGCACATAAGGAAATGTAAGAAAAAGAGGCTTCGCCAGACATCAACACTAAAGGTATCCTGGTCTTGAACTCCCTTGAACTCTCCAGAACTCTGAGAAAATAAATTTCTGTTGTTTAAGCCCCCCAGTCTGTGGTATTCTGTTGTGGCAGACTGAGTAGACTAACATAGTTACATAAAATGAAATACATAGAGTTTAAATTTACATTGCAATATATTTTACCATATACATATGTTCTCTCCCCTCCCCAGTCAGAAAAGAGAACTTTTTGTGACAATTCAGAAAGTTCTCCTTTGCTACCTCCCAAGGAAGTCTGGCCTCAAACTGTCACTCAGAGGCAACTGTAATTCTGATTTCTACCCCTATAAATTAAGTATTCCTTATAATAGAATTTTAAATAAATGAAATCTTACAATATGTACTGTTTTTGGTCTGAATTCATTATCTTAACATAATGTTTTAGAGATTAATCCATGTCAATCCATGTATTAGTAGTTCATTTATATATGTGTATATATATATGCACACACACATATACATATATATTTATGTATACAGTTGGCCCTCCATATCCGTGGGGTTTGTATCCACAGATTCAGCAACCTCTGACTGAAAATGTAGCTGGTTTCTCCTGTACTGAACATGCAGACTTTTTCTTGCCTGTCATTATTCCCTAAGCAATGCAATATAACAACTATTTATATAGCATTTACATTGTATTGGGTATTATAAGTAATGTAAAGATGATTTAAAGCATACAGGAAGATGTGCATAGGTTATATGCAAATACTATGCTATTTTATATAAAGGACTTGAGCATCTGCAAATTTTAATATCCACATAGGGGAGGTCCTGGAACCACCATACAGATACATTGCCGAATGGCATTTTACTGTATAAATATACTATAATTTATTTATCTATTGTTCTGCTAATGGATACTGGAGTTGTTTTTCATTTTATTTTTCTATTGGGAATAAAGCTGCTCCGAACATTCTTGTAAAAGTCTTATTATGGCATGTTTTCATTTCTCTTGGGTAAATTCCTAGGAAGGGAATATTTTGGTCATTGAACAGTTGTATATTTAACATGTTAAGAAACTACTAAATAGTCTAGCAAAGTGGTCGTACTATTTTACATACTCAAAAAATGTTCTGATTGCTCCACGACCTCACTGACATTTTGGAGTAGTGGTTTTAACTATTCCTATGGATGTGCAGAGTATCTTGTCGTGGTTTAAATTTGCATTTCCCTGATGACTAGCGATGCTGAGCATTTTTAAAAAATGTAATGGGCTTATTGGCCTTTATATATTATTTCTTTTACTTTTTTAATTGTAGGGATTCATTATTCTGGGAAAGAGTCCTAATATATCTGTGCCAATGATAAGTTTTATTTTATTAAAAAAGTCCTTTGATGAACTGAGGAATTTAATTCATTATTGTTATTGGTTTATGGATCTGTCCTCTCTATAACAGTTTTTGTTCACCCCTCAGCAACAAAGACAGCTTTCCTATGTTTTCTTCTAGAAACTTTATAATTTTAGCATTTACATTTAAGTGTTTGATTCATTTGAATTATCTCTTGTACATAGTATAGATCAAGGGTTAATATTCATTTTTTCCCATATAGATATATACTTGTTTCTGCATAATTCATTTGATTTAATTAATTTTCTTCATTGAATTGATTTGTTTTCTTTTGTTGAGAATTAATCAACTTGATAATTATAGGTATATTTGTGGAAACTATATCTGTTTTATTAATGTGTTTTGTTTACCTTTATGCAAATTTCACACTCTCTTGATTATTGAAACTTTATATTAAATTCAACTTTGTTCTTTTTCAGAATGAGTTTTGGCAATTCTAACTTTTGGCATAAAGCTATGATTTACAAATCACTGTGGCAAAAACCTAATGTGAATTCATTCATGTTTTATAAAATTTATTGATCAATTTGAAAAGAACTAACACAGGAACAATATCAGCTATTAAAAAATGTTAATATGCTATATTTCTCCATTTATTTAGATTTTTAAATTTATTTAAGCAACATTTTACAGTTTTTATAAAGGTCTTGTGAGGTTTTTGCTTAGTTTATTTCCAAGTATTATATTATTTTTATGCTATTGCAAAAGGTACATGTACCATTTGCTTGTTTACTTGTTTATTTTCTTATTGCACTGGCCAAGAATCAGTACACTGGGGAAAGCAAGTGTTATGAATGGATATCATTTTGATAAATTTCACCATTAAATAAGATACTAGCTAAGATTATTTATGGAGAGCATTTGTGAGGTTGAGGAAGCCCCCATTTATTCTATGTTTACTTAGAATCTGTATTAAATAATATGTCTGCATTAATTGAGGTGATTAAGGGGGTTGTTTTCTTTATCTCTCAATATGGTGATGTATATTGATTTATTTTGCAATGTTAAACCAACCTTGCATGCCTTGAATAAATCTGACTTGATTATGGTTTATTATCACATACGTTTTTTCATATTTATTTTGTTAAGGATTTTGTGTCTACATTTGAGAGATTTGTCTTGAGTTCTTCTTTTTTAATTGTAATATCTTTGGTTTTGATGTCACAATAATGCTGCCTCATAAAATCACTTGGAAAATGCTTTCTTCTTTATTTTATGAAAGAATTTGTGAAGTACTTTAAATATTTGCTTGAGTATACCAATGAAGCATGCATGCCCAGAGTTTCCTTTGTGAAAGATATGTAATTACAAATTTACTTCCTTTAATAGATATAGAGCTATTCAGATCTTCTATTTCTTCTTGAAAAAGTTTTGGTAATAAGTCTTCAAAGAATTTTTCTATTTCATTTAAATTGAAGAGTTTATTGGCATAAAAGATTTCATAATTATCCTTTAAGATCCTTTTACTATTGGTAGAATTCTTAGCAATGTTCTCTCCGTCATTCTTAATATTGGTAATTTGTGTTTTCTCTTTTTCCTTTCTTGATCATTCTGTCTAGACGAGTATGAATTTCATTGGTCCTTTCAAATAGTCACCTTTGCTCTTTTCACTTCCTCTATTTGTTCCTCTTATTTATGTATTTCTGTTCTTATCTGCACTATTTACTTTCTTCTACTTAATGTTCAGTTAATTTACTTTTCTTTTTCTAACTTCTTAATGTTTAAGTTTGATTATTAAATTTTAGCTTGTCTTCTTCTTAATTGAATCATTTGAAGCTACAGATTTTTCTCTAAGTGGTGCTTTAGCTGCATTCCAAAAATTGTGTCTTAATATTATAGTCATTGTATAATATTAGAAATTATTTATATTTATCATTTTTAATTATGTTATTATTTATTGTTTTGTTTTTAGTATTAATTCAATTCCAAATAATACTATATACCAAATAATTTATAAGTATTATAAATTATTTCTTTAATCCAGGGCTACTTTAAAGATTTTTCATTTATTACTAAATATTTGTTTTTTTCAGGTATTTTTAATTGATTTCTCATACAATTTTTTATGGTCAGGCTGTATAATTTAATTAAAAATTGTTAAAATATTTTATGGTCCAGCATAAGGACTATCTTGGTGAATGTTTATGACACTTGAAAACAATATACATTCTGTCATCTCTATTGCCAAGGCCTAAAATCAATTTCATGTATTTTTCCTAGTTTTTCATGTCATGGTTGTTGTTTTTACAAGCAAAGTAGAAGTCCAATAGCCACTATTCATCATAACCTAAATGGAAGTGCTTTCCTATTTGTTTTGAAATTGAATACTAAATCAAAGACTTTTTCCGTGACTAACAAGTACCTCATAGTCTTTGGGCTTTTATCCCAGGAAGACATGTGTTTTACATGCTGAGTTATCAGCTATATGAGTTGTTATGAAGAAAAAAATTAGATTATGGATTGGCTCAAGAGGAAGCAGCCCTGAGAGAAAATGGGTCAGAGACAAAAGCTGTGTCCTACACAGCCCTATTACCAGCTTGTCTGGGGAAAAACATCTATGACAGGAGAGAGACAGCTACATAGCATCTCACAAGTGAAACAGCAAACAAAAATCTAAGTGAACATTCATTGATGAGTCAGATGCAAAGGTTAAGTAGAACAGAATCTAGAAAATACCTAAGATCAAGAATATCAAAATAACCAAATAAAGTTCCGTTGTACTAAGTTAGTAATTCTCACAACATAATCTGAAATTCACTTGTGTTGCAGCCAACTGAGTTCCTTATTAAAAACAGACATCCTAATGTCCCACCTATGGCCTTAAGATAACAAAAAACAGCATTATTTGCCATTGTTCACAAAGTATACCAAGTGCTTCACATGGATTATCTCACTTAATTTTTATAGAAATATTATACAGTAGTCCTTATTAAAACCACCACTTTTTACACATAAAGAAACTGAAGGGCTAGGCAAGGACTTTGTCTTCTCCAAGTTCATACAAGCAAGAAGTGGTGGAACAGGTGAATCTTATGCACACAAAAGTTTAGAACAACAGGTTTAGTAATTCAATGTGATGGAGATGACCTCAAGATAATTAGAGCATGATGAATACAGTGTGTGGGATAAAAGCACACAAAAGTTTTAGGCAGTGACAATATTAAAATGGTGTGTATTGGTACCTGGTCTGCTCTTCTTTGTTCATTCTTAGAAATATATGAAGTTCAGTACTTACCGGTGGGAGACACTTGGTTAGACAGCTTGTAGAGCTTTAGGTCAGCTGCATAGGACATGGAAGATCCGCATCCTAGCCGAGAAAGAGAGTGCTTACCGTGGAACTGAGAAAGAGACCTACATGGGAAAACTTTGGCAGACAGGCAGGAAACTTATAGGCTAGACTAGACCCAAGAGGAACACATACCAGGTAAGTGTCATTCAGAACAATTTCAGACCCATCCTGCCAGTGGCATGAATAATAGTAATGTCCTCACTGTGATTACGTTTGTCCTATCCCCTGAGTAGGGATGAATATGAATATGCAAGTGAAAGGATCTCAGGGAAGCAGCTAAGTGGGCTGTCAGAGACAGTTCCCCCCCAACCCCTTGGCTTACCACAAGGAACTGTTTGTAGGGAGACTGTACAATGCAGGGGTTAAGAGTGTGGGTATACGAGTCAAATTCATGCAAGATGCAAATGTGGGTTTGCCATTTACCAGCTCCATAATTCAGTGTGTGTGTGCGTGTGTATTTTACCCTTTCTGAGCCTTAGATTTTTGTCTATAAAATAAAAATAATTCTTATCAGGGTAATTTTAATAATTAAGTTAAATTACATTTAAAGCACTGACAGTTGGTAACTGTTTTACAAACATGCATTGCTTTGGAGACATCATACTTATATAGGAGATACTCTAGTATCACTGCCTGTAATACAATCCAAAGGATCCAAGTAGTACATGGGAATAGGCCCAGGAAATTCGGGATGCACCAACCAAATGCAATAACAGTCAGGACTCAGAGATCAGGCAAGATTTCTACCTAAAAGCAACTGTCATGTGTTTCTGAGATATCTGACTTAGATACTCAGGCCAAGAACATATGACTGATACTGAAAAAAGCCCATACCAGCTGAGTCAAGGAATCTTTTATCAGTGCAGAAGGGTGTGAGCCTGGCATGGAAGCAAAGGCTGGCTGAGACTAGGGTTCCTTAAGTACATACTCCTGGGGCAGAAATCTCATCAAATAAATTTGGAACTGTGCTAGTTATCCATAGCAGATTAAGCCTAAATTTACCAATTTGTGACAACGAATATTTATTATTTCACATCATTTCTGTGGGTCAAGAATCTAGGAGTGGCTTAGCTGGGGGTTTTTGGCTCAGGGTCGCCCATGAGATTGCAATCAAGCTGTTGTCTGGAGCCGAGTTGATGGCAGAACTCAGGTGCTCCCGGGCTGTTGGTTGGGGACCTCAATTCCTCCCCACGTAGGCCTCTTCTTAGCCTGCTTAAGGGCTTTTGTGATATGGCTAGCAATTAGCTTCCTCCAAAGTAAGTGATAGAGAAAGAGACAGAGTCATGTCACCCACTTTTTATAACCTGTTCTCTGCTCCACACACATCGCTTCTGTCTTGCTCCAATCACAGAAGGGAGTCACCAAGTCCAGCCTACACTCAGTGGGACAGGTTTATACAAAGGTATTGACTATGAATGGTTAGGGGCCATTTGGGACCATCTTTGAGACTGGCAATCACAGGAACTGTAGTATTAGCATTTAGGGTCTGCTATTTTTCCTTGGTAGGGACAGAGGTCATTCTGAGAACTGGCACTAGAGGAAGGATCAGATCCTGCTGAAAGAAAGAGCTCTAGCTGTGTTTAGGTTCTGGCTATTTAGCTACTATATATCAATGCCTACCACAGGGGTATTCCAACCTGTGAATTATAGTTTAAGATAAATTCCTCTTGTAATTTTGTGTAAATTATATATTTTCTGTTTTTTTTTAAAAAGAAATATATTCATTGCTTAAAAAAATAGAAAGCAAAAGTTCTCTGCAATCACCCCACTAAGAAATAACTATTGATATTAAGATAAACATTTCAGACGTTGCTAATCCATATAATCAC
This sequence comes from Lepilemur ruficaudatus, assembly GCA_963574885.1. NCBI lineage: Eukaryota > Metazoa > Chordata > Mammalia > Primates > Lepilemuridae > Lepilemur > Lepilemur ruficaudatus. The sequence goes on from CAUYRT010073390.1 coordinate 33,023, forward strand.
ATATAACTATATATTATATAATTTTACTTAAATTTACAATAATATTGCACCTGCTTCTCAGCAATGGCTTTTTTTACTTGATAATATTCTAGAAGCTGTTTTCATGTCAATAAATATAGCTCTATACCATCGTTTTTAGTGACTGCAGAGTGTCCTGTTGTATGGCTGCTCTATAATTACTCCTCCACTCACTAGTTATTCGATATTAAGGTTGTTTCATATTTGTGTTTTTAGAGGAATCAAATATGCAGCTGTGGGGAAGCCCAGCTTAACCCAAACCCAAAATACAGAGCATACATTATCCTTTTTAAATTTCCTTTCACATGCCTTTTTATATTTTAGTGAAAAGTCAATGTTTTCAATTATTTTTGAAAGATTTTAAATGTCTTTAAGTGGTAAAAGAGGCCAGAAGATGCAGAGAAATGTGTGACTCAGGAGGTCTTTCTCACTTTCTTAGTAATGTTAACTTTATTAATTTTATGAGAAGAACAACAGCTCAGAATATCCCTATTCTCTTGCCTTAACATGATACATTGAAGATGCAGAGAGACGTTAAACAGAGTCATTGGTGAGATTATCCCCAAAGAAACAGTCTTAGTTTAAAAATGCACTAAGTGAGTACTAAGCACTGACTCCTGGCTGCACCTCTATTGCTCCATGCTGAATCAATTCTCCATGAACATATAAGAAAATTACCCTTAGATCACATAATTAGGTGACCACATCACTTATCATCCAAATGTGACACTTTAGAGAGTGAAAAAAGATGTTATTAATAATTACATGGGACAAATGACATAAAACAAAACTGTTCTATGAAAACTGGGACATATGGTCAACCCAAATGTATCAGTTGAGAAAACTAAGATACAGACTGCTAAAGTGACTTGTCAGTATCCATGGCTAGTAAATTAGCTAGAAATAAAAATTAAACCTCTCCTGTTCCAGACCACCACCCCCCCCCCCTTTTTTTTTTTTGTGGATTTCCAAGTCTGAATTTCTTTGCAGGTTTGTTCTCTTTTTGGTGCCACTTTTTCCTCTTAGATGGAATTTCATGAATACTATTTTTTCTTTGTTGGAATTCCTTACTTGGATATAAATCTCTATGATGTTAATGTATTTACTCTTCCTCAGATTCAACAAACAACTATTAAATACTTGTTTGTGTATTGGATGCCTTAATGTACGTCTTACTCATTTTATTTACAACTTAGAAAAATGCACGGGGTAGTTCATAGGTTCACCACTAGAGAGAGTGCTGGCCGAGATTTTGTGTCTACAGCCTGCAAGTTCAGTGCTTTATAAGAAAGGAACCAGAGTGGGATTGTGCCCTTATGGCTCCAAGAGAATAAGATACTTTTGTATACACCCATAAAAATCCTTCTCCCTACCTATTTATAATTTTTATAGTTTTTTTTAAGTTCATGGCTGAATTCTAACATTTATCAGAAATTTTTACTGCTCCATCTGTGGCTTTTCTCCCAGAGCCCCTTACTCTTTCTTCCTTTCCCCATAACTTCCCATGTTTACTTCTATTATCTCATCATTTTATAATGTAATTATCTATTAATCTTTCTGAGGTTTCAACTTGTCAGGTTTGATCTTTTGAAGAACAAAATATAACTTAAAATTTCTCTCCTTCCAGCACTAAAATTATACTTGGTTAATGTTAAATGAGTCTGTGAAAGAATGAGTCAATACATGGATAAAATGAATGGTGAAAGAGGAAATCAATATTTTAGGATGACAGTCTTGGGATTGGACACTTCTGATTGGTATGTTAAGACTGAATTTTAAAATTTCAAAAAAAGAGGGTGTAGCCAGAGAAAATAAAGCAAATGGCTGACTTTTTAAACTTATCTCCCACTTTCAGTTAAAAGAAAAGGAAGAGTACCATCAGGAAAGTGGCCTGCCACTCATCCTCTCCACAAAGCAGGATAGAAACAATGAATAAAGAGTGATATTTTGACTAGAGTGGCTGAGGAAGTACACAGAAGAGCACCAGGGAAGTGGCAAGATCCCTATGGAATGAGGAAACCCAGGATAGCAACATAGAGAGGAGAACAAGACATACTGCCTCTGCCTCAATGTCTCCCCTTCAAGATTGGCTGGGAGTCAGGGGGAACTTCTTCTTATAGGGAGAAGGTACACTGGAGATCCCCAGCAGTCTCTCTATTGCCCCCACAGATACCAACACTCCTTGCTATAGGAGAGTCCTCCAGTCCTCTCAGGGATGAGGGGACTGCTCATATTAATTCGCTAACCCCTACAACCTAAGCTTCTATGGCAGGATGGCATCTTGAACTGGACCATCTGCTAGAACGTGTCCTGCTTTGGGATCAGGAGCTACTGATTTTGTCCCTGGGTCCCCACCATCATTCTACCACATTTACATGGGTGCCTGCAACAGGACAACCTCAGCTACCTACAACATAGGCCCCAGAGAAAGATTGAGATCCTGGCATCTGAATGTACACAGCATCCCCTGCTCTCAGGGAACAAGTGAACCTGAATGGCAGGGAAGCTGCTCAACAGTCAGCCATCTCACCATACCTACCCCACTTCCCTGGTGAGACCACTGACAGAGAGACAGCCTACCATGTACATGCACACCTAGCCTTACCATCATCTTGGTGGTGGCCCCACTCTGCTGACAGCCCACCAGGCAGCCTATTGGCCTTCTGTGATAACAAACACCAAGCAAAACACCCAGTCTGGCAGCCCCATGACCAACAAAACTGTGCCACTGATTTCAAAAGCCTCTGCAGCCTATAAAACTGAGGAAATTGCAGACATTCCTAATAAAGATTATAGCTGAAGAAATCTTATGGAGAACACAGTACTAAGCCCACCCAAAACTTAAGCCAATGCACCATACCCAGCTGACCTTCTAGAACTTATCTACAAAAGCTACTCCAGAAAGTGAGAAAAAGTAACTCTTCTGCTAGGTGCACAGATATCAATGTAGAGACACAAGAAACATGCAAAGTGAGGAAAAATGACATCCCCAAAGGAATACAATAAGTCCCCAGTAGTAGACCCCAATGAAAAGGATATTTACAAAATTCCTCAAAAGGAATTCAAAATAATAATCTCATGGAAATTCAGTGAAATGTAAGAGAACAAAGACCAAAGAAACCCAATAAAATTGGGGAAACAATTCAGGATTTTAATGAGAAATTCAACAAAGAGGTAGACATTATTTTTTAAAAACACTCAAACAGAAATCTTGGAGCTGAAGAATTTAACAAATGAAATAAAAAATACAACTGAGAGCTTTAATAATAGACTAAATCAAACAAAAGAACAAAAAATTCTGAATTTGGAAGCAGGTCTTTTGAAATAATCCAGTCAGAGGATAAAAAAGAAATAGGCATAAAAGAGACTAAAAAAGCCTATGGGACTTACAGGACACTATCAAGTGAATATTCACATTATAAGATTTTCGGAAGAAGTGAGGGATAAATGAACAGAAAATCTATTTAATGTAATAATAGCTGAAAACTGCCCAAGTCTTGGGAGAGATATGGATAACCAGTCCAGGTAGCTTGATGATAGCCAAACAGATAAAACCCCAAAACTTCTTCTTGAAGCCTGCACATGAATGTTTATTGCAGCCCAATTCACAATTGCAAAGATGTGGAATCAACCTAAGTGCCCATCAATTCATGAGCAAAATGTTAAATATGAGATACACACACACACACACACAAACACACACACACATCTCTCATAGAATACTACTCATCCATAAAAAGGAATAAATTAATGTCTTTTGCAGCAATTTGGATGGAGCTGGAGATCATTATCCTTAGTGAAGTATCTCAGGAATGGAAAAATAAACACCACATGTATTCTCTAATAATTTTCAACTAATTTATTGCCACACATGGAAACAGAGAATAGTAAAAGTCATTGGAAATCAAGATGGTAGATGAAGAGGGGTGAAAATCTACCTAACATGTACAATGAACACTATTCAGGTGATGGGCACACTAATATTCTTGACTTAAGCATTATAAATGCTATTCATGTAACAAAAAACATTTGTACCCCTTAAATTTAATATTAATATTTTGAAAGAAAAAAGAAAAAAATGTCAAAAATCAAAGAGAGAATTCTAAAAGCTGCAAGAGAAAAGCATCAAGTCACATATAAGGAAATCCCCATAGACTATCAGCAAACTTCTCAACAGAAATTATACAACAGAAATTATACAAGCTGAGAGAGAATAGAATGATATATTAGAAGTGCTGGGGGAAGTGATAAAAACAAACAAACAAAAAAACCTGTCAGTCAAGAATACTATTTTCAGCAAAGCTATCCTTCAGAAATGAAAGAGAAATAAAGATATTCTCAGATAGGCAAAATCTGACAGAATTCATCACCACTAGACTGGCCTTACAAGAAAAACATAAGGGAGTTCTACAACTGGTGGGGAAAAAAGAATGATGTTTACTCTTATGAAAATATGTGAAAGTATAAAACTCACCAGGAGAAATAAATCCACAAATCAAACTCAGGCTACTTCAGTGCTATAATGATGCCATGTAAATCTTTCAATCCTCTCATATGAGGGCTTAAAGTTCAACCAGTCAAAAACAACAACAGCAACTATTAGTGGCTAAGGAATATGCAATAGATACAGATATAAATTATGACAACAAAAATATAAATTGTGGAGGAGAATAAAAATTCTAAAGTATTTTTATGTAACCAAAGCTAAGTTGTTATAGGCTTAAAATAGTCTATTATTACTATGAGACTATTTAAGTTAGCCCCATGATAAGTAACCATAAGGAGGAAATGACAACAGATGCACAAATGAGGAGGAAACAAAGCTTAGCACAAAGAACACCACAGAGGTAAGCAACAAGAGAGTGGAAAAGAAACAAAAATTCTACAAACAACCAGTAAATAATCAACAAAATGACAGAAATATTTTCTTACCTATCAATAATAAACTTGAATATAACTGGTAAAATTTTCCAATTTAAAGAAATAGAGTGAATAAATGAATTACAAATAGCAAGATCCTATTATATGCTGCCTACAGCAGACCCATCTCAACATTAAAAACAAATATAGACTGAAAGTGAAGAGATGGAAAAAAATACTATATGCAAACAGAAACCAAAAGCAAGCAGGAGTAGCCATACTTATATCAGATAAAATAAACGTTAAGTCAAAAACATAATGGGACAAAGAAAGGCATTGAATAATGCTAAAAGAATCAATTGAACAAGAGAATTAACAACTATAAATATATATTCACCCATCACTGGAGCACCCAAATATGTAAAGCAAATGTTATTAGATCAAAAGGGAGAAATAGACGATAATATAGTAATAGTAGGGGGCTTCAACACCCTACTTTCTACAATGGACAGATCATCTACACAGAAAATCAACAAAGAAACATCTGACTTAAACTGCAGCATAACAGATATTTATAGAACATTCCATCAAATAGATGCAGAATACATATTTTTTAACTACACATAGAACAATCTTTAGCATAGATGATATGCCAAATCATAAAACCAGTCTTAACAAATTTAACAAGTTAGAGATTACATTAAGTGTCTTTCTGCCCGCAGTGGTTTAAAACTAGAAATTAATAAGAAGACAGACTTTGAAACCTTTACAAATACATAGAAATTAAACAACATGCTCCTAAATAACCAATGGATCAGTGAAAAAATTAAAGGAGAAATTTAAAAACTTTCTTGAGACAAGTGAGAATGGAAGCACATCACATCACAACCTATAAGCCAAAGCAAAAGTAATTCAAAGAAGAAAGTTTATAGCAATAAACACCTACAACGAAAAAGAAAAATACTTTTAATAAACAATCTAACAATGCAACACAAGTAACTGGAAAAACAAGAACAATTAAACCTAAAAAGACTAGAAGGAATGAAATAATAAAGCTCAGAGCAGAAATTTAAAAAATAGAAATTAAAAATTCAGAAGATCAATTAAATAAAAAGTTAGTTTTTTGAAAAAAATAAACCAAAGAGTCAAACCTTTAGCCAGAAAAACAACAACAACAACAACAAAAAGAAAATTCAAGTAAATAAAATCAGAAATAAGAAAGAAGACATTATGACTATACCACAGAAATACAAAGGATTATGAGACAATTATGTATAACTATATACCAACAACTTTGATATCATAAAAGACATCAATAAATTCCTGACCAAATAAAATCTACCAAGATTAAATTATAAAGAAGTAAAAAATCTGACTAGGCTAAAAACAAATGAAGAAATTGAATAAGGAGTAAAAAGTCTTTCATCAAAGCATAAGACCTGAAGCCTTCACTGCTGATTTCTACCAAACATTTAAAGAACTAATGCCAATTCTTCTCAAACTATTCCAGAAAACTGAAGAAATGGAAAAGAAGAGAATACTTTTATATTCATTTTATAAAGTCAGCACTATGCTGCCTCCAAAACTTAACAAGGACACAAAAAATGAAAACTACAGGCCTACATCCTTTGTATAGATGCAAATTCTCAACAAAATACTAGCAAACCGAATTCCGCAGCACATTAAAAAGTTCATTAACTATGATCAAGTAGGATTCATCCAAGGGATGCAGGGATGATTCACCATTTGCAAATCACAAAACGTAATACAGCACATTAACAGAAAGAAAGATGAAACCACATGATCATTTCAGTAGATGCAGAAAAGGCAGTTGACAAAATTCAACATCCCTTCATGATAAAAACTTACAAAAATTGTGTATAGGTGTGTCCCTCAACACAATAAAGACCATATATGACACACTCACAGGTACCATCATATTGAACAAGGGAAAGTTGAAAGTTTTTCCTGTAAGATCAGGAACAAGACAAGGATGTCCACTTTTACTCCACAAAGTACTGAAAGTGCTAGCCAGAGCAATTAGGCAAGAAAAAGGGAAAGTGACAACCAAACTAAAAAGGAGGAAGTCAAATTCTCCATGTTTGCAGGTGACATGATTTTATATATAGAAAAACTTAAAGACACCACCCCAAAACTCTCAGAACTAATACACAAATTCAGCAAAGTTACACAATATGAAATCAACATATAAAAATCAATAGTGTTTATGCTAATAGTGACCTATGAGGAAAAAATTTAAGGAGACAATTCCATTTACAATTGCTACAAAAATTAAGACACTAGGAATAAACTTGACCAAGAAGGTAAAAAATCTCTACACTGAAGACTATAAAACGTTGATGATTGAAATTGTTGAGGACACAAATAAATGGGAAGTCATGCTGTGTCCATGAATTCAAATAATCAATATTGCTAAAATGATCTTATTACCCAAAATGATCTACAGATTTAATGTAATTCCTATCAAAACATCAATGTCATTTTTCACAAAAATAGGGAAAACAATCCTAAATTAATTTGAAAACACAAAAGACCCCAAATAGACAAAACAATCCTGAGCAAAAAGAATAAAGCTGGAAGCATCATACTACCTGACTTCAAAATATAGTACGAAGTTATAGTAACCAAAACACATGGTCCTGGCATAAAAACAGACACATAAACCAATGGAATAAAATAGAGATCCAGGAAATAAATTCATGAGCCTATGGCCAATTAATTTTTGCCAAGAACACACATAGAAGAAAAAACAGTTTTTTAAATAAATGGTGCTGGGAAAGTTGAATATCCACATGCAGAAAAATGAGACTAGACCCCTGCCTCTCACCATATACACACATCAATCAAAATGAATTCAGGACTTAAAGGTAAAACTTGAAATTGTAAAATGCTAAGAATAAAACACAGGGGAAACACTTCATAACATTGTATTGGGCAAGAACTTTTAAAATTAGACCTGAAAAGCACAGCTAACAAAAGCAAAATTAGACAAATGGAATTACATCAAACCAGAAAGCTTTTGCACAGCAAAGGACACAATCAACAGAGTGAAGTGAACCTACAGAATGAAAAAAAAATTATTTGCATACTATACATCTGACAAGGGGTTAATATCCAGAATATAAAAGGAACTGAAACAACTCAAAAGCAGAAAGAAAAACAAAGAAATAAACAAACAAAACCTGATTTTAAATGGAGAAAGGACCTTGACAGATATTTTTCAAAAGAAAACATACAAATGGACAACAGTTATATGAAAAAATGCTCAACATCTAATTGTCAGGGAAATGCAAATTAAATGTGTAATATGACCCCACTTCACTCCCGTTAGAATGGTTATTATAAAAAAGACAAAAGAAAAGAAATGTTGACAAGGATGTGGAGAAAAGGGTAAATTTACACACTTTTGGTAGGATTGTAACCTAGTATAGCCATTATGGAAAACATTATAGAGATTCCTGAAAAAGTTAAAAATAAAACTACTGTATGATCTAACTATCCCACTACTTGGTGTATATCCGCAATGAAATCAGTATGGTGAATAGATGTCTGCACCCACATGCACATTGCAGCACTATATACAGGAGCCAAGATATGGAATCAACCTAAGTGCCCAACAGTGGATGAATGGACAGAGACAAAGTGGTATATATGCACAATGGAACACTGCTCAGCCATAAGAAATGAAATTCTGTCATTTGTGACAATGTGGATCAACCTGATGACATCATTTGAGTGAAGTAAGCCAGACACAGAGAGACAATTATCTGATGATCTCACTCAAAGGTGGAATCTAAAAATAAAAGTTGACATCACAGAAGCAGAAAGTAGACAGTGGTTACCAAAGATTGAGAAGGTGAGGGGGGAAGATGACCTCTGTGAATTTTGACATTGATTCATTAATTGTTTCCTTATGATTTATGTAATCTCCTATGAATTCAATTATTATACTGCCATTTAATATGCATTTCTATATCTTAAACATGATGGGACCATGAGATTCTTTGCCAAATGCCTTCTTAAATCCAGTTTTTAAAAAAAATCTATCTATTTGTATCCAAATAACTTGTTATAAAAATTACAGTGAATTCCATTTGCTCTGAATGGTTCTCCATGAACCAGTGTTGGTTTTTACTGGTTCCTGTCTTTTATCTAAATAATTCATTTAATTATTCAATAAATTTTTATTTCTAATAATTGTGTGATAAGCATTGTGCCAAATACTTGTGCTTAAATCACTAGCTTTTAATAGTTTGTGTCTACCCTTAGTCTCCTTTTCAAAAATTAAATAATATTTGCTTCCCCCCCAGTCTTCAGGAATCTAGTTTGCTCCCCCAGAATTCTTAGCCAATTACTGACAATGTTTCTCTGATATCAGCTTTGAGACTTTTTAAAAACCAGTATCAAATATGCAATTTGTCTCTTGCAACGTAGACACCTAAATTGAAGATCATCTAAAGCAAACTCTGTTTTTTTTTTAAATTTCTTGCTGAAGTTTCCATTCCTTGAGACCTTTTTCCCTCTGCTTTCTCCATTAAGGATTATCTACCAGTCTTTTAAGTCTTTCTGTGACTCAGTTAGATTCATTTTGTAACATTTCCTCACCTCTATATTCTAGGTTGTTTCTTTTACTTTGTAACCTGTGCTCCACATTTTGGTATTTTTGGAAGTAAGAAAAGAGAAGAAAACCTTAACCCTTTTGGCATTGCCTTACCGCTATGCTCCTGTCAGTGACATCTCGCTCCTCTCTCTGACTTTTATGGGAAGAGTCACTTTTGCCCTTTTTATATTATACAGGCATTATATTTCCAACACCCATAGATGTTGTTTCTGTATTTCAACCCTTATGCCCTACTCTCAGTTGCAGTCATCTTAGCTATCCCTGGCATCTTGTTATTTTGTATCTACTGTGCTATGCATTAATGATCCTGCTGGTGTACCTCTAGCATTAAAAAAATGTTTAGGGGTGAGATTTGTATAAGAATCTTCACAATTAATGGGTGATTCAATCTTAAATATGTCCAAATAATGACCAGAAATCATACGTGGTTTTGTAATGTCAAACTCCATGATATTGAGAGTTTTTGTGTTTGATTTTTGCCAATATCCCTTAGTAAAATTGTCTATTTTGCTCCCAAATCCTGCCTTTAGTTACATGACAATGACTTATTTTTTACAAAAATAATTTGCAAAATTGCTATGCAAGAATGCTTGGAGCCACATGTTCTATATTGAATATTGACTGAGTGCCTACATTGTAAAAAGCTGTGTCTTTTCCCAGAAAAATGTGAAAAGACAGTTTTCTATGAAAAAAATAGAAATAAAAACAATAATTAAGAAATAAAACAGAGCCAAGAATGAGGGCACATCTCAGAGCCCTAAGGTTATTTAGTTTTCCGTTATTTTTCTTTCTCTTTAATTTTTCCTTTTCATACTTCCTCCTAGGAGCCTTGTCTCCCCAGGAGAAAAAGTCTTCATTGTTGTAAGATCACTACAAGATTTATAGAAGAAATGGGCTCTTTTGTTTTTAATGTTCATTTATCTTCTTCCCCTGTGCCAAAACAAATATATTTGCATTCTGAAATCAACAGCATTAGTCAACTGTGCTTTTGTTTCTTTGAACATTTTGGAGGGTGTGATGATGAAACTGAAAGTCCAAGCTATCTTTGTTCATCCCACTTGGAATACTTCAGAAATTATGTTGCTGGAATTAATGCATGCCAGTTAGTCTCTTTTGGCTTATTGGATTTGTACCAATTTCGTCAGTGGTTTTATTTGTTAAATTGTGCACATACTACATGACTTTCATATGAAAAATTTCTCCTAACTTGTTTCACGTTTATTTAGAGCTTCAACTTGAAATATTGCATTCTGAGTCTCACAATACTCCTGTGATGGGGCAGGAATAGTGTTAGGATTTGCAATTTACAGATAACGAAACTGAAATTTAATTGGGATTAGAAGTTTACTCAGGATCATGAGTCACCTAGCAAAACCAGGACTTTAACTGTGGTTTTAACATTGTATACTCAGTGATCTTTCTGCGATACCTCCTTTGCACAAAATCCAGTGTTAATGGCCATCCCTTAACTTAGAATGTCTTTTCTGACTCTACTTCTTCCTAAAGCCACCATCTCATTTTCATCCTTCTCTTTGTGCACATATTTACAAAATTTTTTTTTTCAGAGAGAAATAATGCTGAGTTAAAAATAGTGGTGGAAGCAACATAGTTTTTGAACCTCCTAGAATCCTACTCATTCGATCCCCAAATAAAACAAAGAGCAAAACATGCTTTATATTGAATATTGCTTGAGTGCCTACATTGCAAAAAGCTGTATGTTTTCCCAGAAAACTGTGAAAAGACAGTTTTCTTTGAAAAAAATAGAAATAAAAACAATAATTAAGAAGTAAAACAGAGCCAAGAATGAGGGCACATCCCAGAGCCCTCAGAGCCAAAGAGAAGAACTAGAATACCAAAACGAAAGACAATTGCAATGTATATAATAAAACGAGGTGATTAAGTATCCCAGTACAACCCCAAAATTTAAGCTTGTGGGAGCAAACCACCAACAGTTGTGTGATGCATGTGACAGCAGCCTCTGTGTGGTGGAAAGTAGAAGGGAGAAAAACGGGACATCCATGAGCTCCAAAACGGAAGAGATTCAAAATTGCCACAGATGTAAAAGTTTACACTTACCAGGAAGAAGACATTGAGTGGGATATTTTCACAGCAGAGTTTTTATGGAGTGCTCCCAGGATCAACACCTGTAGAAGGAAGCAATCGGAATTACTACTGGGCAGACTAAGTTGAGTTGTGAGACAGTTCTAAATCTGGATTCAGGAAATCTCCTGGGGAGCTCTGGAGCTAGAATGGGTCCTCAGAGTGGTCTCAAGATTGGACAAGATTATGCTCATTATTCTATTTCCACGTTGATTAGCCAATAAGTGTGGGCTAATCCGCAAGGCTTTATGACTTGAGTGAGTCAGATTTTTTCACTGTGGCAATCCCCACAATGAGGCTAAGAGCTGGAGATGGACTTCTGGCAATGCTCCCAGCAGCTGGGAGAATAAGGAGAGGAATTTGGGTAGCACTTTGCTGAGTCGCCAAAGGTATGCACTGGAAAGCATGTAACCCAAACTGGGATTCAGTGCCATGGACTCGAACTCATGGGCAAAGTCAGGGTACTACACTAAGGTACTGGTGTGTCTGAGCCCTATAAAGGCTCTAAACCAATGATCGGAAGCCCTCTTCCAGGGCAAATCTACCTGATGAGGAATAACTACTAAAGGTAGACTGCCAATTGAAAAGGACAGGCTGAATAGGGACAAAAAAGAGAGAATATTCAAAAATATTCTTTCTGAAAGTATTGATAACTATCAGAAAATTTAAAGCCATTTTTAAAATTATGTCAAGATAAAAACAACAATAACAACACAAGAAGGAACTCTAGAGCAGCAGAACCTAAAACAACTATCCAATCCTACCACCTTTCTTCCAGAAGTACAGAAAAACTAATTTTACATAAAAATGAGGAGCAAAAAAGAATTCTATATGAGGAAATTGTAAGAAAAAGTATAAAGACCTGAAGAAAGTATATATAGACAATAGAATTTTGCCAGAAGTCATGTCTATAAAACAGATAAAAATCTGCAAGCTATTTTTAAGCAATTTAAAGACACTGAGAAAATCAGAGAAAGATTGAAAGAAATCATTAATCAAAAGTAGGAAAAGGTCATAAATGATATGATTCAAGGAAAGGAAGACTTGCAAAGAGAGGCGACAGAACTCATGAAATAATTTTTAAAAAACAATATTTCATAAATGAATATTTAACTAGAAGCAACACATGACTAAACAAACATAGATCATGCCTTATAAAATAGAAGACAGAAATGAGGAAAATGTTAAAGCCAAAAGAAATAGACATTACAAATAAATAAGACTCAAGGAAAACATTATATTTATGCAAGATAAAGATCTAACCAATATTTAATAGGTGTTTGGTTTGCAAGGAAATGAAAGGAATACAACATAAATTCCAAAATTATAATTTTACAAATTTCCCTGAAATAAAATAAAAATTGACTTGGCATTGCATTAAGGGCACATCACATACCTGGTAAATTTGACCCAGTACAGCCAATAACAAAGGATGTTATAATGCAAATATTTTAAAAGAAAGGAAAAATCTTTTAGCATCCATGTTTTAAAAAAGTCACAAATGAAAGAATATTAAGCATCAATCAAACTTTTTGACACCAATTTTATCTGAGAAGACAATAAAATAAGACATTTAACATATCCTATTATTTTTCTTTGTTTTCTGCCTAGATCTTCCTCTTAAATTTTAGTGAAGACTTTCTAAAAACCTATAGTGGACATCTAAAATTCAACACAACCAAAGTTAATTTTAATATCTTCAAGCTTTTTACTCATTAATAACTCTTACCTGGGTGAATATCATGAGATACACTGAGAATAAAAACAAGTTTATTTTAATCCATTCTCTCATATGACAGAAGAAGCAACTTGAGTCATTTACATTGGTAGAGATTTTCCCAAAGTCGTTTAGCTAGTTAGTGGCACAATTGAACCCAATTCATCTAATTATCACTCAAAATATTTTTCTTTTAAGATTTTTTTTTTTTGCAAATAACTCAATTTAACTTTGTAAATGCACCGTTTAAAATTTATTGAAAATCCAAGGAGAAATTATGAAAAAAATTGGACAAACTCACACAAAGCTATAATAGGCTGAACTTCTTTGTCAATAAATTTACATAAAAACATTTATGTTTGTGGGCATTAGAGAAAAAAAGTTTGTAACAAAGATAAAAGTAACTGACTCAATGGATTATTATGATACCTATCTTGCTGAGTCACAAAGTAATAGAGTTTTATGTTTATGAAACTCAGGGTTTAAATATCACATCCCCACAGAATTTTTCCCCATTATTTAATTACTAAAGAAGAACAACAAATAACAAACAAAATTTCAAAGACATTTGTGAGAATGAAGAAAAAGAACTAAAAACCAAAGTAAATGTAGATTCTAGATATGCATAGACTTTAAAAGTAGAATATGGCATGCATCTCTAGTCCCAGACCCTGGGAGGCTGAGACAGGAGGATCACTTGAGCCCAGAAGTTTGAGGTTGCAGTGAGCTATGATGATGCCACTGCGCTCAAGCCCAGGAGACAGAGTGAGACCCTGTCTCAAAAAAAAAAAAAAAAAGTAGAGTAAAACCATGCTTCTTATTTCAAAATGTCTTGCGTGTTATTGCAGAGGGAATAGTTGTTTCAGAAACTTAAACACAATGAACACACAATAGTGCTGGACCAATACATTACGAAATAATTGGACACATAATGGGATAGTCAAAATGTTTCCCCCAAAATACCATTTTCATGTATCGACCTTCCTTTGTCTTTCCCCATAGAGAACTGAAACATTTAAATATATCAATTAGTATGCCATCCTAGGCCTTCTCCAATTTAGTATCAAAATATTTTTCTACCAATAATTTGGTTCCTATACAATGCTACCATTCTTAGCCAATTGGTTTTATTTATTTTCCCTGAATGTCAAGTTTTGTGTTAAGTACTGGGCAATTTCTAGTCACCTATTGATACATGTTTAATGCTCCTTCCTTATGCTCCATTTGTTTCTGCTTACAAAGTTTATATTAATTCCCGAACCCAGAATGAATCATATTTCCAAAATCATTCTCCACCTAACCTGCTCTAAAATAATCTTGTCTTTGAATATCTACACAAATTTTTGGCTAGATAATTCCTTTATAGAGTAATCTTTTTTTTTTTTTTTGGAAGCCTGATAACTATGTGACATGGTGATTGCCTTTTCAAATTGAGTCTCCCAAGAGTTCTGTGTGCTTCTTGTATCTGGAAATCTAAATTTCTGACCAGGCCAGATTGCTTTCCACCATTACTCCAAGAAATAGATTTTCCAGCCCTTGTGTATTTTCTTCTCTCCCTGGGATGTCCGTAATTCTTTTTTTCTTTATTGAAATATAATTTACATACAATGAAATTACTCCATTTTCAGTGTACAATCAAATGATTATTATTAAATATACCAAGTTGTACAGCTATTCACATAAATCAGTTTTAGAACATTTCCTTCCCCCTATTGAGACCCCTAATTCCCTTCCCCATCTACATTCCAAGCATGCCCCTCCCCTCCACAATGCTCACCACATCCCTCAGATGTGGGTCTACCCCCCAACCCCCAAATCCCTAGTGAACACCACCACCATTTGAGCACCATAGTGTTAATCAGTCAATACCAATCTGATGGCGAGTACATGTGGGGCCCATCCGATACTGACTTGGGATACAGTTGAAACACAGAATCATAGAAATTATGGGTTGTCATGGAGTCTAGTAGACATGAAAATATGTTTTTCCTCTGATTGAATCCATTATAACTCTGAAGGCAATCATCAATCTTTTGTATCAGTGTTGATAGAGATGAAGAGCTCACGGATTTTTAAAGGAAACTATTCCATTTTTGGAGCATTCTAGTTGCTATGAAGTTCCTTCTTCTACTTATGAGAATAGACCTCCCTGCCTCCCTGTGACTTCCACACACTGGCCACCAGTTATACAGATTTGAGAGTAAACAAAGTTGGTAACTTATGGGAACTTCTGTTTGTACCTCTCAGCATCCACTCACCCTTCCTCTAGGTACTATTCCCTATTTTCCAGGAATGGAAATTTCTTTTTTTAATTTAGTGTTTCAATTGAGAGTGGCTCATTTACTGGAAGGAATAGGTTTCCTGTGCCATGGCCAATCAGTGTATTCACTACCGTGCCAGTAATTTCAAACTTGGACAAAAAGCCTCTGACAGGCTGATCAAGGTATACATTTTCTCTTTTCTTTGGCTTTTATTTATTAATTCTTTTCATTAGCAACTAAAAATTGTATATACATATGATGTAAAGCATGATGTTTTAATACATGTATGTATTATGGAAAATTTCCAATTCTGAAGTTATTTTGACTTGGACTCTATGACAAGTAGACTCCCTTCCTTCCTTCCTTCCTTCCTTCCTTCCTTCCTTCCTTCCTTCCTTCCTTCCTTCCTTCCTTCCTTCCTTCCTTCCTTCCTTCCTTCCTTTTTTTTTTTGTTTCCATTTCCCAAGTGGCTTGAATGATAAATCTATAAAACATTTAAGGAATAAATATTACTTCTATTCAAATTCATTCAGAAACTAGATGAGTAAACTTAATAAAGCCAGCACTACCTTATAACAAAAACCAGACAAAGATATATATAAAAAAATACAGGCCATATGACAATTAATTTTATGGATCAACTTGACTAGGCTAGTGAATGCCTAGATAATTGGAAAAACATTATTTCTTGCGTATTGGTGGAGGTGTTCTGGAAGAAATTAGCATTTGAATCAGTACACTGAGTAAAGAATATCTGCTCTTATCAATCTGAGTGGGCACTATCCAATCCCATAAGGACCTGGATAGAAAAAAAAAGGGCAAAGAGAAGGTGGATCCATTCTTTATTCTTGATCTGAAGCATTCATCTTTTCCTGCACTCAGGCATTGGAGCTCCTGGTTCTGCAGCCTACAGCCTACAGACTCTGAGATGTCACCAGTGCCCTCCTGTCTCTGGGGGTTCTCAGACCTTCAGCCTTAGACTAAGCTATGGAAAACAGGCTTTCCTAGTTCCCCAGCTTGAGAAGGCATATGGTGGGATGTTTTGGCCAATATAAGTCAACTCCTATAATAAATCTTCTGATCTATCTATCTATCCATCTATATCCTATTGGTTCTTGCAATGAATTTTGATAATTTTGTGTTGCCTTGGCATGAATTTTGAATATCAGTTTAACCGTCTTATACCAGAAGCAGGGCATAGTCACCCTTGACACAATCTGTAGCTCTATATCTCTTCCAAGTCCCTCATTGTGGTCAATCCAGATATCTACCTGCTGGTGACCACTTCCCTATACAGCCTCTGTGAATAGTCCCACTAAGCCCCGCACTCTGCATGGCCTTTTTAGATATGCCAGAGTGACCACCTCTCAGTCTTCATGTGGTTCCTTGGAACTTATACATGCTTACTTTAAAATCATCAATTAGGGCTCCTCCTGAAAAATCTGCTCAGGTAATGTCCTTGATCCCAACCAAAGCTTTGTCCTGTAAGCCAACCCCACTCCTCACATGCTACCTGATCTCCATGTAACCCCTGAGTGTGCCATGTACCCCCAGGGCCCATAACTAATAAAATCTTTATTTCAATCTGTGTCTCTTCTAATTATTGAAGGTATGTTCTCCATTTTAAAGATCCTAAATTAAAATAGCTGTGTTTCTCTAAAGAACCCTAACTAAAACAGGGGTCTGTCCTTTACAATATAGATGCAAAAACCCTAAAAAATTCCTACCAAATCAAATCCAGCAATATATACAAAGAATATTATGATTGAGTTGATTTTCCTCAGAAATGTAAGTTTGGTTCAACACTTCATAACAAATCAATGTAATTTTCCATATTAATTTACTAAATATAAAAATATGATTATCTCAAGAAATGCAGACAAAGTACTTCATAGAATTCAACATCCATTTATGTTAAAAAAGATCCAGAAAAATACAAATTAAAGCAAACTTTATCAAATCTGGTAGAGTACCTAGAAAAACCCTCTAGCGAACATCATTCTAAATGGTAAAGATTGAATGCTTTCCTCCTAAGACTGAAACAGGGGAAGAGTGTCTTCTTTCTCATTTACTTTTTAACATCCTACTGGTGTTTTTTTACACAATGCAAGCATTTAAAAAAGAAAATAAAGACCATGCCTATTGGAAAGGTATAAATAAATCTATCTCTGAAGACAAGATGGTTGTTAACATAAAAAGAAAAAAAAATCTCAAAAAATTGTACAAAAACCTGTTGGAAGTAATAAATGATTTTAGTAAAGTCATAGGATACAAGATTAATATAGAAAAATCAATTGCATGTCTCTATACTACCAGGGGTGAACAAATGGAAATAGAAATTTACAAAACAGTACTGTTTACAATAGCTTTGAATCAGAAGTTCTTATTAGGTAAAAACATATCAAAATACACGCAATATTTATATGCTGAGAAGTACAAATGTTGATGAAAGTAACCAAAGTACATCTAAGAAAACAGAGAAATATTATACCTTGATTGTGAGTTGGAAGACTCAATATTGTTCAGATGTCATTTCTATCCAAATTGATCAACAGATCCAATACAATCAAATCAAAGTCCTAACAAGTATCTTCTTTCAATTGACAAACTAATTTTAAAATTTATGTGAAAAATTAAAGTAGCTAAAATAGGCAAAACAATTCTAATAATGAACAAAATTGGAGGACTCACATTCCCTGATTTCAAGACTTCCTGTAATGTTGATAGTAATCAAGACTGTGTAGTGTGAGTTAAAGCAGGGCTTGGCAAATGTTTTATTTACATACCCAAGAGTAAATATGTTAAGCTCTATGGGCCATAGGTTTTTTTGTCACACTTGCTGTGTCATTTAGTGTGAAAGCAGCCATAAGCAATAACATACACAAATAAGCATAGCTATATTCAAATAAAACTTCATGGAAACTAAAGTTTGAATTTCATAGAATTTTCAAGTGTCATGAAGAATCTTCTTCTTTTGACTTTTTTACATTTAAAAATGTAAAAACAATCTTACTTTATGGATTATATAAGAAGGGGCAATTGCCAGATTTTGCTGAGATCTGGGTTAAAGGATAGACACATGATCAATGGAATTGAAATGGTCAATATATTTTCAATAATTGTAAGACAATTTTGTGGAGAACTGTTTGTATTTTCAATGAATGGTGCTGGAGCAAAAAACTGTGTATTAACATAGTATGGGTAGTGGTATCTTGAGAACTAAATAAAATAGTTTAAGGCGGGATGAATCCCGTGCTATGCTACTGATAGGGCATATAGGAGAGGACTGACTGTTAGCCCCTGGACTTAGTAACAGAGAGGGCATTGGGTAGAGGATAACAAGAATATTTTGTGTTTTGGTAGGTTAATAGATTCAAGAAAAAAGAAGTGAACATAAAGAGTAAATAAAGAAAACATGTTTTAAATATTTTACTGTAAACAAACATAGTAAAATGGGACTATAGCCAGAAGGCGTAGGAAATCAAATATTTTGTCCTGTTGTTTTATGATAACTCTACATACCGGTATGTGACGGGAATATTCTAATCCAAAGGACGAACAGTGATGATATAGTAGAGGGAAGAATTGCTGAAGCCATGAACTTGAGTAAATGAGAAGAGATGGGATCTAGGGCATAATATAGTCCAGGAGAATTTGGGAAGAGAGAGTGTCCGAGAAGCCTGGTCTTGGAGATAAGGCTGGTTCTTATTCAAGGTGGCCTGTCTAATATGGAAAAGGATTTCAACCAAGGGGGTGCCAGGGTTAAAGAAGTGGCATGATGCTTAAGAGAAATGGGGTGATGAGAGCTAGATTGGAGGTCTGAGCCATACCCAAGAAATTTATATTCAGGCAAAATTTGAAAGATAAATCAGGAAACTCAAGAACATTTGGAGGCCAGTGGGGAGGTGGGCTCAGAAAGTAGACAGAGAAGCTTACTCCTGTGCACTTGGAGTCATGCCATGAAAATTGATATCACATTTCCGGGTTTGGACAGATAATCCATTCTGGATCCCATCTAGCCAAGGTTCCTACTATAATGTCAGGCTTTGCCAAGATTGACTCAGGAATTAGGAGACCCTGGGCTTGCCACTTGAAGGTTAAATGTGACTATTGCTAATGAAACTGTGGTCAGTAGTAGTGTTAAGAAAAATATTTGTTGACTTGGTTCTATTTGTTTTGATGGATATTTAAAATATGTGCAAAGTGCAAGTGGATTGATTTTGAATGTGATTAATTCTTTGCTAAAGTATTGAGGGAAAATGGCAAGCATATAAACTATGGAACCATAACAAATAAATCCTTTTCAAATTCAATATTAAGCCATTCTTAAATGTTCTTATTATTCCATGTTACAGCCAAGATTTTTCCCCCTTTTGAACACTTCATCAAAATGGTGGAACTTATTGGAGAAAAAAGTGTGATTCAGTAAGCAAAAGTTCACTCTCAGTCTGTTCAGGAATACTAATAGCTGTCATTTATACTTTATTATAGGTTGTAAAGTGCTTTCAGACATTTGATATCATGTTATCCACACAATGAAATGATTTTTGTCATTATTTTAGAAATGCAAACTTAAGGTCCAGAGAGATTAACTGTCTTGCTAAAAACAAAACAAAACAAACAAACAAACAAACAAATAAAACAACCCAGCTAATGACTGAGCCAGAGCCAAAAGAAAAACCCAGGCACTCATGAAAGGCAAGTCTAATGATTGCCTTTATGTGTCTGTGTATCCCATCCTTGGCCAATCATCACAGTCTTGTGGGGTGTGTTCAGAAAATTTGCATTTCCAGGCCTCTCTCCCAAAGATTATAATTTGGTTGAGCAGGGTTGAGGAGTCTGTATTTTGACCTTCTCCCCTGCCCTGAAAATTCTACTCGTCAAATATGTTCACTCAACTCCACACTATGACACACCAGGGTCATTTGTGAACCCCCATCACGGAGTACCTGTGGCAAAGTGCATCTACCCGTACAGTAAGTAATGGAAATAGTACAAACCTTGAAACAACCAATACGATCTCAATCTCCACTGTGAAACCTTTGTGCTACACAGCTTGTTGGCAAGCTAACTCATCTCTCTGAGCCTCTGATTTTTAATTTCTAAAAAACTGAGCTAACCTACAACATGCTTATGAAGACTAGGACATAGCATGCTCAACCAATGCTGTTTGTTATGATGACCAAAAACAAAACTTTAGAAATTAAAAAGTGGCCAAATACACACACACACACACACACACACACACACACACACACACACACACACTCTGTAAGTATATATGATTTTAAAAACAAAATCACAATTGAAAAGTCACAAGCAGAAAGAATGTAGTGAAAAGCAAAAGAGCTCTGCAACTCCTCTGTAAGTTCTTTTGCTTTAAAATTTCATTTTCATTTTGGCACAAAATTAGCAATCCATTGAAAATATTCTGAAATAACTCATATTCAGAGTTATTAAAGAAAGTAGATGAGTTTCTCACACACACGCACACACACACACCACCCACATACTCCTGCAGGTTGTGCGTTTTAGGAGACCTAAATGTAAACTTCTAGAACCCAAAATAAACTGCAAGTTGGTGATATCTAAAATTAACCCTAGTATGTAACCGTCTGCAAAACAGAACTGTGAGAAAGTCTGTTCCAAGGATAATGATAGTGACTCAAATCCAGCTTGCAAGCGAGGCCTTCTGTGGGAGACAGAAGATGAGGGGTAATATGGGGTGATGTCCTCACAATAGAAAGCTGGGGTGTCACTCCAACTGAAGCTCATTAATTCTCTTTGCCCCAAAGCCTGAACCTGATCATTGCCTGTCTCTCACACATCTTTACTGGAGGCATCATGTCACTTCTCCAGAGAGAGTTCTTACTTGCTTAAGACACTCTGTTTTGCAAGTTGAGATGAGGACACCTGCTAATGAATGATTCAAGCTACACAGGTAGCCCAGGGTTGGGCCTGGCAGGTGAAATCCTGGAACAGCGCCCCCATGAGGATCCTCTACGCAGAGGGAGCTCAGGCTAGCAGCCAGATCCCTGCTTAGTCAATTATGCATAATCTCTGTCAGTCAAGTTCTCCTGCTTGTGTTCTCAAGGCTGCTATGGAGGGGAGTAAACAAGGCTGTTCTATGTTTAAGGGTAGCACTCCTACTTTAATGGAAGCTGCAGGAGCCCAGGACTTGCAGCCTGATTCTTCTCTTTGCAAAGAGAAAATTTTGTTTACCATCACGTACAGAACCAATACCCCCCAATTTGTCTCTCAGCCTAAATTTCCTGCAACTTCTCCACATGAATTGGATGCCTTAACAATGAATGGTGACTGACAGAGGTCGAACTGTGCCCCCCAAATTCATATGTTGATGTCCTAATACCCAATATCTCAGAATGTGGGTGTATTTGGAAACAGGGTTGTTGCATATATATGTAGTTAAGATGAGGTCAAGCTGGAGTACACTAGACCCCTAATCCAGATGATAGTGTCATATTGGGAAATTTAGACACAGAGATACCCACACAGGGAGAATACCATGTGAAGATGAAGGCAGAGATCTGAGTGATGCCACTTGCAAGATAAAGTACACCAAACACTGCCAGCAAACCATCCAAAGGTAGAGAGACAAGGAACTGATTTTCCTCCATGACCCTCAGAATGAGCCAACCCTATTGACACCTCTATCTGGAACTTCTGGCCTCCGGAACTGTGAAGCAATACATTTCTGTTGTTTAAGCTACCTAGTCTGTGGTACTTTGCCATGGGAATGCTAGCAAACTAACAGAATGATCCTCGTCTCCAAAAAGGACTATTCTCAAATTCTAGCATTTGCACATGTGTTTCCAGAACAGCAGAAAAATTAAGGAATAAGGTTTGGAACCATACAGAACTGGGTGTGATTTCTGGCTTAACCACTTTCTAATTGTCTGATTCTACATAAGACATTATTAGAGTCTCCGTTTGGGAGTTTTGAATCATAGTGGTAAGTACAATGGCCTTAGACTTCACAAAGACCTGGTTACAAATCCCAGCCATTCACAGCTGAGTAATCTAATAAAGTTATTTTACCTGACTGTGCTTCTGTTCTGGTCCTATAAACAGTGGATACAATACCTATGTACCAGGAAGCTTGTGAGGATTCAAGGGCACAGTGCACAGAAAACTCCAACCTACTGCTCAGACATCATCACTACTTGTAAGAAAGGTGTCAGGAATCATTTTCTACTGTGATTCATTTCCTTTCTGCTTTATCTGGACTATTCTGTTTGTCCTACAGATTCCATGGAAAGGTGGCTCCTCCAGAAAGCCTTGCCACTTTGATTAGCTATGTCCCTCCAGGTCATCAAGGCTTGTCGTTATGAAATTCGTGTACCCACACCCACACCCACCCATAGACACACATAGTAACTCGTTTTTAAGTAGCTTATTTATGGGTACGCTTTTCTGCTAGACCATAATTTTTGAGGCAGAAACATTATTTTTCATTTCCACATGTTAGTTCTTTACAGAATAGGTTTTCATTAAATACATGAGGAATGAATGGATAAATGAATGAATGACTAGCAAGGTCCTGAGTCAGGGGTTGGTAAATTCTGAGCCAAAGTGGGCTCAGGATAACTTGTCTCTTATAGGTGCATAGAGTTTCCACATCCAACTCTTTACATTTATAAAACAGTCTCAGGTATGCTATCTCATTTAAAAATCACACAGGGGACCTTGTGAAAAATCACACACCTCCCCTTGAGAGGCCAGGGGACATTATTTCTCCATGTGATAATGAGGAAACTGAGGCATACGAGTTTCTTGGGATGACATAAACTAATCAGAGGCAGAGCCAGGCCAAGACCACAGTTTTCTTAGATGGCCTGAGTTTGGGCTCTTCTTCTTACTAATCTTTGCTGACTTTGATTTCATGTAATGACTGATTTCTGAAATCAGGACTTAGGCTTCTGACTGAGAGCCTTAAATAGACAACTTAGTAAAAGTCACTGTGTGGGGGCTCTGTGAGCTGGTGTTCCTAGGACCAACATGCCCTGGAGTATATGAACCTAAATCTATTCAAATGGAGGGTGAAACCTCCAGGGCTGTAAACCAAGATTCAGAAGAACATCAGACAGATTGTGAAAGATATTTCCATGAAACACTCATCAATAGTTCTAATAATTATTAATTAGTTAACAATTCCCTATCTCCCTGAGTTTCAGGATTCCCTACCTGTAAAATGGAAATAATATTATCTGTTCCAATTCAGAGCTCATGACAATCAACTGCAATACTAAAAATGAATGGGACCCTGAAAGTCTGTAGCAGATATGTAAAAGACTGTTAATTTGGACTTATTATTGGTAGATTCTGAAGTCAACATTTAAAATTATATATGTTCAAATCACCCATTGGGAAGGTGTGATTTAAGGTAAACCTATTATTTCTTACACATTTAACATGTTGGTTTCCTTCTAAAAAATATGTTGCAGAAAAAAAAATGAATATTTTTTTTAAGAATCAGACTTAACTGAAGCAACAGCAGATTTCTCTCTCGTTTGTCACACTCCATCAGGGACATATTCAGAGGAGCAGAGAAATGGGGGAGTGGAATTACCTGTACTCTGCTCATTGTCATGTTCTATCTCTCTCCCTCTTTCATTATCGTTATTACCAACATCGTCATTACTATAATGTCGTTATTTGCCAGCATGCATAGTTGAATCATATAAATCAAACACGTGTCTTATGCAAGACCTGGGTGTCTAGAAATCCAAGATTCAAAGCCCTTGGTTGTAACTGAAAGTAGCATCCTGGGGGATGAACCACCAGTCATTATTCAAAGTTGAGTGACTCAACACTTCCCACTTTAGATAGCACAGCCCAACCCTATCTAAGACCTGAATCCTCAGGTTTATAAATTGCATCTGTGTTTCAGCTTCCATGAGCTATTTGACTCAGCTTCCTGCCCCACCCTCATCACATTCCATTGCACACTTCCAAGGACTGTTAGGGAAGAGGAGGTGCAGCACCCCAGGAGGACAGAGTCCATTCTAGGACCTGGCAGGAGTGGGTGATTCAACCATGGTGATCACACCAGCAGGTTTCATAATTAGCTTACAATGCACAGGGACTTGCAGGTTGAAAGACTTTGTGTGTGTGTGTGTGTCCCTTAAATAAGGAGCCAGCAAACATCTGAACTGAGCTTCCTCTGGCCCCACTGAGACTCAATGTGATTTTCTTTTTTGTGATTTCAGAATTAGATTATGATAAGTTTAAGTTTTGTATACACCTCCCCCACACACACTTTAGGGTGGTAGGGATGAAAGTCAGGGACATACTGATAAACCAAGATAGGCGCCATACCCTATTCAAAAGCCATGTTGAGAAGAGATTTCCCCAGAACTGATTCCCACCCCCCAGAATCCCTGTTCCTATTTCAGAGATGCTGTGATTCTCATAGACAGAGGCCGCAGGCTCCCAAATCTTCTCCTTGCTTTTATTCTCAGCATACCCCAATTTACCTCCCATGTTGTAGCCAGAGGTAGCTTTTAAATTGTAAATTTGACAAAGTAATGTACTGCATAAAACCTGTCAGTGGCTACCAGTTACCTTAAAGACAGCATTCAAAATCCTTCAGAAGCCTTTCAAATCGCTTGGCAAGCCAGCCCAAACAAGCCTCACGCTTTATCTCCCACCACACCTTCACAAAGTGCTGCCAGATTAAATTAGGAACAGAGCGGAGGGGAAAAAAAATGGCAAGCACATATGTAAAACGATTTTTTGTAAATTCTCTATTTGGAACTCACATATAATCTATGTTAAAGCTATCGCCTCCCCACCACAATCCTATTAACTAAGAAAACCCTAAGCATTTGACTTTGTGCTGGTTCATTGAGATTTAGGGATGGAAAAGGCACAAAAGGGATTTTCTCCATCTTTTGTGAAGATTTGCACCTTGTTAGCCTTTAGGAATCCAACTTTAAAAAAAAAAATCTTATTTAAAGGTGACCCTGCAACCTGGCCTTGTCGCTGTTCTCCTGTGTCCTTAAGAAACTCGTGTTAGGTTCAGTAAGCATGTAATGAATGCTGAGGCTTTTGTGCCTACATATTACTGGTGCTGAAATGGATTCTGAATAAAATCCTGATTGGCTTTAGGCAGTGTGAGCGAGTGAGAGTGTAATACCGTGCAAAGGTATCTCTGTTTCTCTGCAAAAGGCAATCTGTTTTTAACTTAAACTCCATTTGGCAAGTGCATGTTCAATAAAAAGAGTGGCTCTTGAACCTCACTCCCATTCCCAAAGAGAATCAAGGCACAGACAGAGACACACATACACAGAAATTGACAGCTATAGTATATGAGGCATTTGGAAAAGACCATATTGGTGGACTCTCTGCAGGTATGCAGCTGACAAAGCACATTCTTATTAAAGTGAACTACAATTAGGAAATAGGCAAACATGGGACATTTTCTGTAAACAGTATAATGAAGGGCCCTTATAGGTGAGTACACTCAAGTTAAATGCACAGTACATAGTTCTCATTCAATATTTAAGGCATTCTCAATTAATCTTCATCAATGTCATCATAGAATAGACATCTGTACTTTGCTTAGTCATCTAAAAGTAAAATCTCTGATCCAGACTTTAGAAACTAGAGTGACCAGGCCAGATGCACAGCAGAACTTCTACTTTTGCACATATGATGATACAATAGTGTGCGTTTCATTCATTTAGTTTATTCAACAAATGTATATTGAACTTATAATATATGGCAACTACATTCCTAAATCTTTAGGAAATACTACTAAACAAATCAGAAAATAATTAAATTGCTATCATAATGGGGCTGACAAATAATTATAAAGCCAAGGTATAAAAAAGCAAGATAATTTCTGTAATACATGCTGTAAAGAAAATCAAGCAGGGTTTAACAAAGACAGTGGTGACAGCTAGTTTAGATAGCAGGTCAGGTAAGGACAGCTGATGAAATAGCATGCTATAAGCCATGGAACGAAGATGACTCTGTAGGATATCAAGGCCAAGAGAGCCTCAGGCAGCCCTCTGAAATATCTCACCAATCCAAAATGCAAAGGAATAACTGAAAATTCCTATTTCACAAGAACGGTACAAGAAAGCTAAGAGAACAGAGACAGGAGACTGGGAAAAGTATATGAGAATGGCAACTAACTTAAAATGTCTAGAACACAGCTATTTCCAAAAAAAGTCCACAAGTATCCTTTTTAGTTTCTCCTTATACTCTTATACTGGTAATGTCTGGGAGGTTGCTGTTATTATCCCCATTTTACAGATAAGGAAGACAGAGCTCAGAGCTGCCACATGATTTATCCTTGGGATGTGCAATGAACCAATAGCCAGGTAAGGACTAGAACAGGAGTCAGCAAACTACAACCAGTAAGTTGCTTGATTCAGTCAGCCACCTGCTTTTGTACATAAAATTTTCATGGAACACAGCCTCACTTATTCTTTTATCAGTTGCCTGTGGTTGTTTTCCTGCTACAACAGCAGAGCTGAGTAGTTGCCACAGAGACCGTGTGGCTTGCAAAGCCTAAAGTATTTACTGTCTGACTCTTTGCAGAAAAAGTTTGCCTACTCTGATCTAGAATAAAAATTTCCTAATGCTGAGCTCAATTTTCCTTCCTGTATATGGCATTCTATGAAGCTATTTCATGTTTGTTAACCTTGATCCTTAACTAGAAGACTGAGTCCTTGAGAGAGAGAGTTTATTGTAAGTGTCGCATGCTGGGAAAAGAGAAAGCAAAAATGAGCATTTATTGCCATGGATTAATTTACATTAAAAAGGAAAAATTGAAATTGAGCCATATGCATTATTTATGTATACATTAAAATGTTTTTGCTATCAAATCCAGCGGTTCCTTCAAATTTTGTTTATTTCTTAGGGCGTGGAAAGTGCATTTTAGGAACCCAGCTTTTTAAAAAAATCTTATTTAAATGTGACTCTGAAAACTTCCCTGGTTGTTATTTTTTCTGTGACCTTTAGAAAATCTGTGTTAGGTTCAGCAAGAGTGTGAATGTTATGAATGTTAGGGCTTTCATTCAAAAGGAGGACCAGTCTGTATTTGTACGGTGAAAAACAGATAAAATTTTTATTCAGTGTGTTATTTCGTTATTAGCACTGCCTTTAATGTTATGGTAGGAAATGGACTAGAATGGGAAATTAAGGAAAATAACTTATAATTCTGTGTTCTAGGAAAAAAAATTACTTGAATTTTGAGTATTCAATTTCCTCACCAGGACAATACTTCAAATATCTAAACACTCCACAAAATACAATTACCAATAAAAACTTTCCTGAGTGTCCCTTTTACTGTAGTCTATTAGAAGAGCAGTCACAGAGCCCAGTTTCAAGGGAAAGAGACATAGATCCCATCTCTCAATGAAAAGAATATCAAAGAATGCCTGGATTGTTTTTCACATAAACCACCATGGTCTGGCCACCAACTTCAAATTGTGAAAATCACTCCAAAATGCAAAATATACTCATTCCCAAAATCTTCCAAGAATTTTATAGCACAATAGCAATAGACTCACCCTCAAAGTCCAAGTATTTTTATTTAAATTAGCTTCTTATCTATGGCCTCTACAGTACTAACCCTTGCTTTCTGGGTTCTCTCAATCTAAAGATTTATAAACTAAAGACAACTATTTGCCTACTCTTTGCCTTGTCCCTTCGCACACACACAACATACAATGGTGGAATAGATTCAGAATGACATCTACTGACACTTTCTTCAAAAAAGTGGGGAAACAGAAGTCACAGTTTCTGGTCCATAGCAATTCTGAAATTCATCCACTTACATGTTCAGTAGGGCTCTTTGCTCCCTCCTGAGAGTGACTCTCCTAGACTTTGGTCTGTACTCTAGGCTCTTGGTTCCTTCCTATGAGCCATTCATCCTTTTCCATAAGAAAATTGACTTTGCAACTAATTAGACTTCCCAGCCTGTTTCCCAACCCATTTTTTCATTTTGTACTGCCTCTATTTCCTTTTATCCAAGCAGGTGGTGCTTCTATTAGAAATTTATTTTAAAACATTTGTGCATTTTTTAATGACTCTTATGTTGGTTCACTTGATTAGACTAAGCCAAATCACAATTATCGTTCAGAAAAAAATCCTTCTTTTCTCTACATTGAGCTTCTTGTGAAGTTGCTGTTAGAAATTGGCCTGAATATTTTTAGAAGTCCTATTGTTTAATGGAGCAAATCTGGAAGCTGTCACCTTAAGATCCTTAGAGGATTTTATTTCCTTGAAGGTTTTTATGAGACACTGCTTAAATTATCCTCAGGTCATACAACATCGTACCCTGTATTTGATCTTTGCCCAGGGACATTTTTAATTTTAGAATAATTTGCTGTCTGGAGAGGCTGGGAATGAGAAACAGCTTTAATTCAAAATTCAGCAAGCCCAGAATTCTTTGTATTTAACATTTTATCAACACACAGGCTAAAAATCTTCTTAGCTACATCTCTGAACTTATCAGTTGCATTTCCTAATGGAGACTTTACCACAAGTGTCAGTGCTGTCAAATTCTCTGTTACCACATGCACTGTCTTTCCTACAGCTTCCAGAAACATCATCCTTACTTTCCTTTGGGCCGTCACTGACAGCCTTCTTGAAATATTTTAGGCTTTTATTAGCCATCTCCTTGAGGTCCTTCCAGCTTCTTCCAATTGCTTGCTTCATTCTAAAGCCAATGCTATTTTATTAAAAAAAAAAAAAAAAAACTGCTGTAGCACTTCACTCTTGGTATTATAATCTATTCTGAATATCTTAATAACAAATGACCCCAAAATTCGTGGCCCAAAAAACAAGTAGAATTTTATTCTTATCTCTCACCATTCTGTACATTGAATGTGCTTGGGTTAGGATCATCATCCTGAAAGACACAACCCCAAATGCCACAATCTCAAATATTGAAACCCCAAAACACCAAATCTCTGACATCTAAAATCATAAAAATGACAGTCACAGGATAATTGCATCATGTTAGGTGGGATTATTACCTTATTGTTTTCTTTATTTAGAAAGTAAGTACGGTTTGAAGAGATGCATGTAAGTGCTAATTTGACAAGTGGTAGACTTGTGAACTTAATTTTAAGTGTCAACTTGATTGGATTAAAGAATATCTGAAAATCTGGTAAAGCAATTTGCTATGCTATGTATTTAATCTTTGCATAATTTCCAATACTGTAAGTATAAATTATGTAGAGACTTTTAAAGAGTTCTAATTCATTTTATGTATTTTTTGCAACTATGACTCCACCAAAAGTGTATTATCACAACATTGACTTTGTGTGTAAACATTATGCACGTACATAAAAAGTTGAAACTCCTTCAGTAGATGATGAGATGTCCTTTCATACATCTACATTTGTGAAAGATAAAATTTCTCAAGATCTTGACTCTTTGGGTGACTGCATATGCAGCGGGGACCCATTGTAGTTTTTGATTGATCTTATCAAAAGACATAATTTGTCATGGTATTTCAGATGACCACAGTTACAAAGCTGAGTGAACACAATTAACAACCATAGTGATATGCATTTAAACATCTCCATTTTTGACTGCCTCTTTATGAATAGGTTTATCTGCTCATAACTGTTACACCCTTTCCACTGTCACTAGTCTACTAGTGTGTTGGCTTGAAAACATATGTACGTTATCATTGTTTATTTTATTGTGTGAAGTGGCCTATGAAATGTTGTATCATGTTTTCTATGTTTCTCAAATAAATCTCCTTTAAAAATGTAAGTAAATATCTTTTAAAGAATTTTTTTTAAATTATTTTTTCCAGAATCATATAATTTAAGATCTTGATCTTTAGGGATTATTGTTTCTGGGATTTTATACTTTGAGATTTTGATCTTTCAGGATTTCAATATTTGGGATTATGGTGTTCAGGATTATGTCTTTTAGGATTATGATTGGCTCCTTCTGGCTTTACTTAGGCAGTTTTAAATTTTTCTGATGGTTGTAGTTATTTGCTAAATTCAAGTTATTGCAAAGACCTCTACATTCATATGTCCAAGCATTGATGCTGGCCACTAGCTGAGCTGGAGCTGATAGCTGGATCACTTGTGCATGGCCTCAACATGTAACTTGAGCTTCCTGATGGCATGGCTATCAAGCATGTGTTCCAAGAAGCAAGAAGTGAAAGGTGCCTTTTCCTTAGGCCCTGACCCAGAAACTGATAGTGTTACGTCTGTCATATTCTGTCAGTAACAGATCCCAGATTCAAACGGAGCGAACATAGGCCCCACTGCATGTCACAGAATTTAGGGGCTGATTTTTAAAGCTTTCACAAGTTCCTGAAATGTTCCAGAGACAAGTTTATGCACTTTTAGGTGTGATGAAAATGAGTAAGAAGACATGCATCATCTCTTTGGGAAGATCACAATCTAGGATGGCTTTTTACCATGTCCACTTAATTAAGCTGTATCTTTCCAGAATCCTTTTTCTTATATAAATCCAGATTAAGCTTCCATAGAAGGAAAATAGAGCATACTTTAGAATGTGAAAGTGAAACAGTAGTTAATATCTTCCAAATGTTGATGTTTTGTTGTTCATGTTTAGAGATAGGGTCTCATTCTATCACCTACGCTGTAGTAGAGTGATCACAGCTCTCTGCAACCTCCAACTCTCAAGCTCAATCGATCCTCCTGGCTCAGTTTCCCAAGTAGCTAGTACTACAGGTATGCACCATCATGCCCAGATAATTTATTTTATTTTATTTTTTGTAAAGACAGAGTCTCACTATTTTGCCCAGGCTGATCTCAAACTCCTGGCCTCAAGCAATCCTCCCTCCTTGGCTTATCAAAGTGCTGGGATTACAGGTATGAACCACCAGGCCTGGCTCAAATGTTGGTTTAAAGTGACAAAACCACTGCAAGTTTTCATGCTTTTGTTGATATGCAGACTTAATTGCTATCATGGGAGAGAACCTTGGTTTGCAGCAGCTCCACCACCCTTTGCTGGGTTTCCCCTTTCAGCTTCTCTAAGTTTTGGACCAGGTGAGCATTCAGTCTTATAGCAAAGGACATCAGCTTCTTCTGATGATCAACTACATCATTAAGGTTAGAGACAGTGCAGATGTGGGTTCTAGTTGTCCTTGTAGATTTTAGTTTTCTTTATAGATTTCAGTTTGCCCTTGCTGTCCCCTATTTCACTTTCATATTTTTTTCCCTGACTGTTGGCTTTGCTGCCCTTCAGTGATTTTAGGCCATTGCCAGATGCTGAGCCAACAGCTTTCCTTAGACTCCTTCACTTTCTCCCACAATTATATGTGTTGGTTACTCCCTATAATCAATCCTTCACTTCAGATTACTCATAGTAGGCCTGCTTCCCTGATAGAGACAAAATTAACACAGGCAGAGCATGATGAGTTAATAACAATACTTATGCTACAGAATGATATACATTAGCATGTAAAGATATGTAAAGGAGTAACTAATTGGGGAATGATTAAAGCTTTCCCAGAAGTGACATTTTACCAGGATCCTTTTCATGTTTCACAATGCAGAAAAGACAAGGAATGGCATTCAAGGTAGA
The DNA here is from genome assembly GCA_963574885.1 of Lepilemur ruficaudatus. Taxonomy (NCBI): domain Eukaryota; kingdom Metazoa; phylum Chordata; class Mammalia; order Primates; family Lepilemuridae; genus Lepilemur; species Lepilemur ruficaudatus. Next base: position 65,181 of record CAUYRT010073390.1, read on the forward strand.
GCAAACAGCATTGATTTCAGTAGCTTTGAAGTATTAATAATTGATTATGAATAAATCACCCTAACTGAATGTAGCTAGTACTCTTTTCAATCTGGTGCTTTGATAAGCACTAGGCTTTCTCTGTTTACCCTGTACATGAACTTCCATCTGGTCAGGAAAGATCTGGGATTCACAAGACCTTAGTTACAGCCTCTTCTCTGATTTTAGTTATTTATTTATTTTTTCAGACGTCTTTACAGAAAGCTGCTATTTATTCCCAACCATGGCAGGGCCAGGATAGCGAAATCTTAATGACTTCCTCATTCTTCCTGAGCTGGCGCTTTGTGACGGGCTTGATTACCCTATTTGTAGTGCATTCCCAGAACTTGAGGCACACCCATGCACAAATGTGTGTGTCTTTAAAAAGCATTTTCTCAAAAGGAACATCAATCATTTCTCAAGACAAATATAGAGTCCTGCTGTTATGGAAGAGTTATACATGAAATTGCATTCCCTGAGTTTTTGCCTCCATTATGTCACAACAAAACTGTTGGACTTGGAGCAACTCATATAATTTCCATGAGCCTTGATTTCTACAACTGAAAAATAGGTAATGCTATCCTTTAGATTTGTTGTTGGGTTGTTGGTTGGTGTTAGCTTGGTTGAATTAAAAATAAATTAAATTTAAATTAGTACATTAATTTAGTTAAATTAAAGTTTGAATGAAATGTATCATTTTGTTCAATGTCAGCCTTTGTTTCCATCCATTCATGTTAGGAAGTAAGAACACTTGACAGTCTAATAATCTAGAATGTCACTTTTCAATCTCAGATTTTTATCTCTTGTAGAATTGTTGAAGATTAAAAAGAATATATATAATACAGCTCAGATAGTGTCTAGTATGTTATAGGTGCTTTTCTTTTATGGGATCCAGTTGGGATCCCATATAAGGTTGAGATGCTATTAAGGTAGCAGCAGGAGTTAGTCCAGGGAATCTAGTAATGCTAATATGCTGTCTTGGTTAGCTACTTCTTTCTGTAAACTGCTAGGGTGAATAATAAGGCAAATACATTTACTAATAGCTGGGTCTTTGACTCAATCAACAGATACATTAGAGTGAGCTCCAACAAAATGTGTGAAGATCTAGTTTTGTTGAGATTAAAACCATGGTAGCTTCATTCTCTCTAAGCTTAAACTTGAAACTCATCATTTAAATTATTTCACATAGTAATGATGGTAAAAAAAAAAAATACAGAGAGATGGAAAGCACAGGAGAGTGTATTTGTCCCATTGTTAACTCCAGACTGATTCATACCTTTCCCCACACAAGCATAAACCTAAATCTAGCATTTAGTTAGGAGAATAGAGTCTACAAAGAGATAGGGATCTATTTTAACATGGCTGAAATATGTGCACTATTACTTCTCTGGTATGTGGAAATGAAAGTTCAAAAAACACCATACACACATGTATCCCAACTTATATATATTTTGAAGCTCTCTCTTAGGATAATGAGGTTCATTCAGAGGTCTTAATTTTAGAAAACCTTCTCTCACAGGGACCAGGACAATGCGTAATAGAATTTGGGTATTTAGCCATGACTTATCAATAATGTTATCTCCTAAGTAGTTACATTCACTCAATATTTACTAATTTGATAATTTTTTATTGAAACAGACTAAGACTCTTCAGAGTTAATCCTAGTTCTGATATTAGGTAGCTGAGTGACCTTGAACAATGTTTCTTCCTGGTACTCAATTTCTATATCCATGAACAGAAGAGGTGAATCAGATAATTTCTTAATTCTCTCAGCTCTAACATTATAGTAGATAACCTAGTTATCAGGTTTCTTTAAAGCACTTAAACATTTAAAGTGCATGCTTTTATTCTTTAGAAAACTGGTGTCCCACTCTTCAGTTGAAAAAAAAATCTCTGCCACATGATTTTTCTTTTAACAGACACAAAATCTTCGTGATTTTGCTAAAGCTAAAAATAGAGTTTCTTTGAAAAAAGGAGAGTCATGTTATTTATAAATAGCAGTCCTTCAACTCTGGGGTTTATTTGGTCAGAAAGAGCAGTTTAAACTGAAATGCAGAGTAAAAATAAACTTATTTGGTTGTTTGGGCAAGATTCTAGCTACAGGATTTAGAGCTCTTGAGTTAGCTATAAGAATAGTATCGGGACGAAGAATTAAGAACTACCCAATTTACTGTGAACAAGAAATGTGTCTTTAAGAATGACCTGTTTTGTAGAAGAGGAGACTGAGGCTTAGAACAGTTAGTTGCCCTGCCACAGTCACAGAAGGATAGGCTTGGATGAGAATCTACTTGGCTTGCTCTGTCCATCCCATGGCCCTCTTGCAGCCATTCTAGTACAGTCACGGAGATTTCTGTTTCTCTGACCACCCTCTTACTCAGTTGATCTTAAACCCAAATGTGAAACAGAGAAGGAGGAACAGTGAGCACTGAAGCCTACCTAGACAGAGGAACCCCACAGATTAACTAACCAATTAGCTGAAATAATGTATTTAGCAGAGACGTCATACATGGTGCTGTGATATAAACTTTAGGAAAAATATAGCCTTTGGTGACAGGACACTCACACTCCGGTAAGATAAGATTTTATCTAATTAAATGTCAGAAATACATAGTTCCCAAAGGAATGAAAAATATTAATTTCTTAAACATTCACCAAACTTAATGGTACTAGTATCTGGGTAGTGGCATTTTATAATAAGTTTATTTTTATTTCTTTTTTGATTTTCTGAATATGTATGACTTTTATGAATGTTATGAAATATACAATATAAATTATCTGAGGACCAATTTACTTAAACACAGATATAAAACAATCAACTTAAGACTACAAAGGGTAGATTGCATGACACTTTTTTGGTGAATTATTTGGTAGTATTTTTAAAGACTTTAATTTTCACAGAAATTAGATTTATAAAAAAATTGAATAGAAAGTCCAGAGAGTTTCCACATATGTCCTCATCCCACCCCACCTTCCCATGTTATTAATATCTTGAATTAATCTGGTACATTTGATGTAATTGATGGGCAACTATTGATATATTAAGTCCATAGTTTATAGTTTATATTTTATGCTAGAGTTCACTCTTGGTGGTGAACATCTATGGGTATTGACAAATATATGATGATATGCATTCATCATTATGGTAGCAGAATAGTTTCACTGTCCTAAACATCCGTGCTCCACCTATCCATCTCCTTCTCTCCCTTGAGTCCCTGAAAACCACAATTGTTTTACTGTCTTCATAATTTTCCTTTTCCAGAATGTCACAAAGTTGGAATCATCAATGTCCTTTTCAGACTGGCTTCTTTCATTTAGAAATATGTATATAATATTCTTCTATGTCTTTTTGTGGCTTGATAGCTCATTATATTTTATCTCTGAATAATATTCCATTGTATGGATGTACCACATTTATTAATTCATCTATTGAAGAACATCTTGGTTACTTTTAAGTTTGGTAATCATAAGTACATCTGCCATAAACATATGTGTGCAGATTTTTCTGCAAACATAAATTGTCAACTCTTTTGAGTAAAAATCAAGGAGCTCAATTACTTGATCTTGTAGTAAGAGTATGTTTAGTTTTGTAAAGAATTTCCAAACTGTCTTCTGAAGTGGCCATACCATTTTTAATTTGCACCAGCAATGAGTGAGAGTTCTTGTTGTGCCACGTTTTTAACAGTACTTGGTATTAGCATTGCCAATGTTTTGAATTTTGGCCATTCTAATAGGTGCACAGTGGTATCTCATTACTTTAATTTGCAATTCCCTAATAATGTATAATCTTGAGTATCTTTTACTATGCTTATTTGTCATCTGTATATCTGTAAGGTGTCTGTTGCCTGTTTTTAAGTTGTGTTGTTGTCTTAAAGAACAGTTTTAAAGAATTCTTTGTATAGTTTAGAAACCAGTCCTTTACAAGCTATGTTTTTTCAAAGATTTTTCCAGTTTTTGGGTTACCTTTTTATTCTCTTGACAATGTCCTTTGCAGAATAAACTTTTTCAAAAATTGTAATGAAATTTAACTTTATCAATTTTTTCTTTCATGGATCATGCTTCTGGTTGTATCTAAAAAGTCATGGCTACATCTAACATCTAGATTTTCTCCAATGTTATCTTTTAGCGTTTTCATTGTGGTTTTTATGTTTAGGTCTATGATCCATTTTTAGTTAATTTTTGTGAAAAGTGGAAGAGCTGTGTCTAGATTTTTGTGAGTTTTTTTGCATGTGGATATGGATGTCCAGTTGTTCTAGCACCACTTTTTGAAAATGTTATCTTTTCTCCATTGAATTGCCTTTAGTCCTTTGTCAAAGATCAGTTTAAATATTTCTGTCCTACCATTTACTTCAATAAGCCATTCAGATTTCCTTCTCTTATTTATTGATCTAAACATTCCTTTAAAACCACCTCCTATTTCTATCCACTCCTTAACCACTAGACTCTTAATTCAATTTTCTCCTTTGATTCAAGCATATCTGAAACATTGTTTTCCATCCTGAGCACCATGGAACCCTAAGTCTAGAAGCTCTGTCTTCCTGGCAGATTGTGGAATTAGGGTCAATATGTGACATTCGTATTGCTCAAATGCCAGTAAGGTATTCATCTGTGGATTTTCTGCTGGTGTTGAAGGTTAAAAACACTTCATTTCCAGGACAGGATAGGATGAAGTATATGAGAAAGTTGGGACCATTGTGTAAACTGACCACCTGGGAGAAGGGGGTCTTCGTGAACTGGAACTGAAAGAACTGCTAGAGAGCCTAGGCAGGGTTCAGAGCAAGTGCTTCACCCTCAGGAGGTCACACAAAGAAAGAGTGCTAGTAACATCATGAGTGCAAGAGGCTATTCTGCACCAGCCATGTTACTTGCAGTATTTCCTTGAATTCCCAGCATAGAATGAAGATATAACTATTGTGGACACTCATTGAGACTCAAGAAATTAGTAATTTACCCAGGGGCACATGGTTCTGTATTGGCAGAACCGGGATTCAAACTCAGGTCTATCCTCAATGGTTTCAAGCTTCCAATTTCTCTGTTGCTGCACCTGCCTCACAAAGGTGGCAGGGTGTAAAGAACTGAGCTTTTATTTGAGTTTCGCAAATGACACATTATAACAGGTTCTGTTGCTGCCCTGCCCAACTTCCATCATCATTACTAATCATTCCAGTACCTGCTAATAGTTTCCCATCACAGGCATTTCGGGTGCTCTACCTGGGTTGTTTTTCTCAGTCTTCACTACAGGCTGAAAGCACTGAGGCTATGGCTCTGGGAGTGCCCCTCCACCAGTCACAGATGAGAATTCAAAGACAAGAAGCTTGGCTTCCTCAATCCCCAGGCAGGATAACTCTGTGGTATGTTCTACAGGGTTTCCTGGCAGGGTTTAACTCAAGTTGTCCACAGATGAACTCAAGTGCTAATCTGTTTAAAAACACTCCTTTTAATTTCTTCCCTCCTGACTTGTCTAACCTCCCATTCCCTGACTAGTACTTCCTGGGATAACCTCCCCAATTCCCAAACAAACTCTTTAACTCAAATCCTAGTCTCAGGAGCCACTGCTGTATGAACACAGTTTAAAACACACCCTTTACCTTAGAAATGATGAGTACAGGAGAAGAATCTGAGAAGTTGTAAAGGAACATTAGAATTACAGACATCCCTGTGTATAGGTGAGCTTTTCCTTCTGTCTCTTGCTTTTATTTTCTCATTGCTTTTATTATGATTAGTATGCTTTGGATAACATTAAAGCTTGCCTCATTTGTATTGAAGGAAATAAAATCAAAAAAAATGTTTGAAACAGTGCTGAAGTTGGGAATTAAAGATTTAAAGGCTAATCCTGCCCACAGGAGCCTCCAGGTGGCATCCCTGAGTCAGACTGCACTGTCAGAATGGATCTACCGTTGGAGTACTCAGTCCACAGTGACCATGAGGAGGCTGGAATCACCAACATACTTTCACCATGGTCTAGTTCAAAGCTGGGAGGGTCTGGCAGAGATCCAAGAATGTTTTCCTCAGTCTATCTTTACCTATGATATAGTATCCAAAACTACCACCTCCCAGAGTTTGACCTGTGGAATCTATTAACCACAGTTACACACATTCAACAGTGGTTCCATTGTGAGTCTTTTCATGAGAATATTTGTTGGAGCGTAGAAGAGGGCTTATTCGCCATGGCAAATCAGCTGCCATCTTATACCTGGACAATTAATGACACAGGGAAGTGTGAGTTGTCAGAGGGTCTGAGATAACATAGCATACATAAGGCGTCCCCTGTGTCCGGATTAAGGGTAAAGACAGGGACTTAATACTTGTAAAGTAACAGGGCAGCAATTTGACAACCTAAACATTTCTTTAAGACACCTCCCATCCCACTCTTTAACCACTGGGCTCTTAATTCCATTTTCTCCTTTGATTCAAGAACATCTGAAACATTGTTTTCCATCCTCGGCACCATGAAACCCTAAGTCTAGAGGTTTCTGTCTTCCCTCCAGAGTGGGGAATTTGGGTCAGTATGGAAGACCTTAAACCTAGTCATTCTAATGGAGGAAGCCGATGATAATATTAGGACTTGTTCCTACCACAGAGAAATAGAAGTAGCATAAGTACCTCTCATCTCAATTTTAATTAATTCAATAACTTGTAGGATATGTAGGCCAGGGGATGGATGGAATCTACAGGGTGACCAAGAAGCAGCAGTTGGTGGGGGGGAGGGTGAGCCGAGATGAATTGGGTGAAACCAAAAAGCCTGGTGTTAATGGTCTCTGATGTGATGACCCTCCTCTCCTTTTCTGGCAGGCAATATGGAAAAAGCCATTGAGCATGGGTATCAAACTTTCTCAGGAAAGGATTCTAATTCTGGCTCTTTGCCATTTGAAGACATTTCTTAACCTCTATGCACCTGAATTTCCCAGGCTGTGAAACTGGAATCTTTGTATATGACACTATTATAGGAATCAAAATGAGATACTGTATGTCAGATTCATGGAACAGTATAGACAATAAATAACCTTCCACTTATGATTACACACAGTAACCATTCTGGAGGAATTGAATAAAATCTTTCTTTAATTAGTTGATTAAAAGATTTGGTTTTTTGGCTTATATATAAAATACCCTCTGTAGATGCTTTTAAAAAAGCCTGAAATGTGAAAGTAGTCATTGTTTTGCTCATAATTTATTAATGCATACAGTTAACTATGTTAGACAAAATGCTTTGCTCCCTTAGTGCTTATCATTGCAGCCAGGCTTATTCTGTCACAGAGGCAGAAGGCTCAGTTCAGAAAAATATGTCTCATTCAAAAAAAAAAAATTGAATAATTTGACAGAGTACATTTTAGCCATGGAAAGGAATAGAGAGCTGAGTTTGTCTATAGCACCACAGATCTTGTGAAAAGGAAGTTCCAGAAGAAATAAACCTGCAATTTATAGGTGAAATCAATGGAGACACTTGACAAGGCACAAGACGTCCCTTGAGAACAACCTTCATTCTAGGAGGATGCCTCTCATCTCTCTGTGGACCCTGCCAAGCCCATTGTGTTCCATTCCTCAAAGAATGGAATCAACAACTTTCATTTTCCCCTTGTGGCTTCTTTTGAGTCTTGCATCAACACCAGGTAGCTGGTGAAATTCTTCATTATGTTCCTTAATTTCAATAAGAATGCATCCAGTCCAGCTCCTGAGAGCATCTACATTCACTGCATTCTGGGGGGAAATGATGAGAAGTCAATCTTTTTATATTGATTGCTCTGAAAATGAAGCATACAGCTAGACGAACTTTTTTTTTCTGACAGAAAATAATTTTATGAATATAACTCTCAGCCTAAATTATACTGAAAGAATGAGGATCTATAATTAGTTTTCTAATGCAACTATTGTTATTGAGAATACAGGTCCCCCCCTCCCAAAAGAAAGTAATTACAAAAATAATTGTATTGAGAAATGAAGTTGCTTGTTGTGAGCAAGGTGGTTCCTCTTTTCATTGAATGCCAATCACTTTATTTGCTTTTTCTCTGGAAAGAGACTAAAAAGTAAAAGAAAACAAAAAAAAGAAAAAAAACAAAAAGGGGAAAGAAAATTAAAAAAGAAAATGAGAAGAAAAAAGCAAATGAGAAGCTAGCTGCTCTATGATACTACTACTACACATGGTTTCTTTAGGAAAAGCCTTCAGGAAGCCTCTCAAATGAAGTTCATTGAAAGTTTAATTGAAGTTATTAAATTACTGCTTTTGGCAAAAAAAGATTGAACAGTAATTTTTGGGTAGTGTATATAAGCAGATTTTCTCTCTCTCTCTTTTTATTAGCTTTACCATCTTCGTTCCCAGCCTCCTCATAAGGGAGTACGGAGATGCTGTTTTGAGAATAGGGGTAGACATTTGTTTATTTCAATGAAAGGTTCATAGAGAATTTTAACTGGCCATAGTTATTAAACTCCTATTAAATTCATAAAACTGTATACAGACCTATTTATAAATATGCATGTATGTATCTATATATCAGCTATTATGGAAAATAATACATTTTATATTCTTCAAACTGAGGCAAAGATATCATCTTCATTTTGACATTTTTTACTGGAAACATAAACTCTTTTTCTCCTTGCACAAATAATTTCTTTTAGGTAGGAAAATTTTTTGAACTCTAATTCTTGAACCACCAGAGCATATTTCACTCACAGACCATGCTAAACATTCCCAGTTACATAATTTCCGAACATCTATTTGTGTGTGAATAATTCAATGTGTCTTTGAAGAAATGCTCATGAATAGTTAATGAACAAGGAAATATTTGTCTTAGTTAAATCTGAAAGATGGGATGAAGGGGATTCTCTGTTCACTCACAAATTTGAGTCCATTGGTTAATCAACGTAAAGAAAGTGGTGTAGCTACATGCAAGGCCGTTGTCTCCCACTCACCTTCTGTGGTCTGTGTGGTAAGGACGAAGGCACATGATTAAAAATGGACACATGGATATTTCCCTATACAATCCTTGACCCTTTATCAGTCTCAGGATTGGAACTCCTGCTTTAAAGAAAAGCAGCCTTAGTGTACTGTGGGCATACTTGGAGGAAAATGCTGTAGTCCGAAGACTGAAATTTAGATGTTTAATTTTATTTGGAAAATCACATATTTTTGGTGTTTGTTAGTTTGTTTTGGTAAAAAGTTCCATTAATCCCAGATTCAGCTTTCATAGTATGTAGGCTTCCAGTGGTTCCAGTGTCTGTCAGGCTGTATGTGTTCAAAAGATGTTTGCACACTTGAACTTGGAGTCAAAACTTAGTGACATTACCTTTGTAAGTCTTTCTTCATTTTCTTCTCCTTCTTTCATTCCAACTAGAAAGTCGCTGAACTAACTGTAAGCCCAGGTCTCTATACTTTCAGATTGAATCACACTGACTCTCAGGATCATACATGTTCTTATGTAGCCCCTTTAAAATGCTTTCTTACTAAGTTATCAAATTCACTTTTATAGCAACATTTTGAGATGTATTAACTTTGTACTATGTTATAGATTAAATATGTGAAAGTCTAACAGATTTGCTTAGCCACTAATTCACAGAAATGAATTAAAACTCTATCTTTGATATTAAATCAATTTAATTTCTCAGATGCTGTTTCCTCATGAGTAAGTGGACATAATAAGGATGAAATATATTATATATACATTTTTTGACATTTAGAAGAGATATAGTAGATAGTATTGTTCTTGTTTTTCTTGCAGCAATGCTGTATGGGGTTCTGGTTAATAAGGAGGTACATATACTCGAATTCCAGAATAATCAACAAAGTTTCCTACTTAATAATATAAATCTTGTTTAGAAGCTATTTCTTCAACTTTATTATCAGGGAACTAGGGAAGGTATTAATCCCAACTCTAAGGCAATGCCCACTTAAGGGAGCGTAAGTCAGTAAAACTACAGAATCACAGCAAGACAGTCCACTGCAAAACTCAGCAGGGGGTGGGATGGAGTGGTGTGGACATTTGAGGTGATGCAGAGAACAAATGGCTTATGGGTAATGAGGGACAGACTTTCCTTCAGTGCTAAGCCCTAAAAGTTGTCTTCTGCTAACCAAAATCAGAGGAGTTTGTAACATTCCCACAGAAAACATTTTGGAGAAAGCAGTCTCAGAATTTTTGCAGAAGACATGTTCACATGGAAGGAATGCCATACCTTCATTATTTCCAGAATGTGTGAAAAAGCAAATAAACCAAAAATAGCAAATCATAATCGTGAGAGATTGCAAAATTGGCCACAAAAAAGTCTTCCTGTGTCTTAAGCACAGTTTGCTGTTTTATGGGACAGTGCAAATCCCCCCTATTAAGGGATGGAGAAAACACTCTTTCTCATGAAACTAAGTTGGCCATGTGCTTTGCTTTGGTCAACAGGGCATTAGCAAAATGCTTCATGCAGAAGCTTAGAGAGCACTTGTGTGTTCAAGGTGTCCTGCTGTTGTTCTTGGAACCCGGCAACTGCCGCAGGAAAGAGCCCAGACTGGGCTGTGGGAGCAGGGAAGCCATGCAGAGGAGAACCAAGGCATCCCAGTGCCAGCCAGCCAGCTGCCAGACATGTGAGTGAGACCGTCTTGGGTGCAGACACCAGCTTGTCTCCTAGCTTACCACAGATGCACGAGAGTCCAACATGGATCAGACCAGATGAAATATCCATCCAGCCCACGGTATTGTGAAATAAAGAAAATGGTAGTTGTTTTACAGCTCTAACTTTTGGGTTAGTTGTAATGCAGCAAAGCTAATCTAGGCAGCACTGAAAGTATAACAGGTGAAGACTGAGCTGGAAATTTCTTTAAAAAAGATCTCAGAGAAATTGCAGGCAGAATGACTGAGAAATTATCATGTTTGTCTAGGATACTGGGTAGCAACTGGGTCCAGTAGGCCTTTTCTTTGCAGTGGGCCTCTTGTTAGAGAGAGAGAGAGTTGAATATGCTACTCACGCTCAGACTCTGCCTCTCCAACCTCTCTCAACTTCAGTTTCTTCATTGATAAAATAGAATACATTAATAAAGTCCTTTTTTTTTCTTGTAATGTCAGTGGCTTAGTACACCATCTAAAATATTGTGGAAATTCAATAAATGATAGCTATTTCAGCTTTGGAGACCATGATAATGATTTCTGGGGTAAGAATTCTATTCCCACACTCAGAACATTCCTGCATGTGTTGTTTGGGCTAAAGGCCAGGATTGGACACATGCTGCACATATGTATTATCTGCTCTGATAGGTTAAGGAGTTTGACATGAACCATCATAGGATAAGAGATTGGGAACCAGGAAGAAACAAAACAAGGAAACAAGACTGATGGTGTAATAAGGAGGGAGCCATTATTAACACCGGTTGTACATTGAAGCAATGCTTGTTTTCTTGTGACTTGGAATTTTCTCTTTGTTGGCATATAGAGATAGGAACAAAGATATTGAAATTTGATTAGTCTGATATGTTTGTTTACTTATTTTCAAAGGGTTCTTATTGTACATAGAAATTTTTCCATTAAAGTTTCACATTTGGGGATTCATTTAATACATTGAAGTAATAGTCAAACTACATGATAAATAGATCCTGAAAACTTATTTTTGGTAGCACTTCTATAAATGTAAATAAGAAAGAAAATAAATAAACTCTGTATGTTTAGTCATACTTATATTTAAAGGTTAAAAAATAGTCGTGGGACTTTTTTTCCTAACAAAATGATGATCTAGATATCTTTAAAAATAAAAAAGAAAAGAAAATGAAAGAAACTGGTATTTTGGCTACAAAACATGTATAAATTACAGGAAAATATTTTAAGAATATGTTTGAATAACCAAGATTGTAAGAAAATACTGGAAATCCTCAAGGCTCAAAATGAAGTAGAATCTGCAATCCCAAGTGATAAATTTGCAATGAAGTGGGTAGCTGGCTGCAGAGCGTTGTGTAATCCCTGGTAACTTTGAGCCTCCTTTGCAAAACAACATAAGCACAAAGGACAAAATACAAGACCCTGGGCCTGAAAATGGGACCAATTAGAATAGAAAACCTTTATAAACCCAGGACTTTATGGGGTCACAACCTCAGTGAATATACAGACGAAAAAATTCTAACCCCAGTGCCAATATGACTTGCCCTTGGGATTGAGTAGGAAAAAAACAAATAATTTTTCCCAGTTCTCATGAAGAAAAATTGCCAAGCTTTTGAAAAACTATATATATTATGACAGTAAGACCTTACATATAAATGACTACTAAAATGTATGAAAAGGTAAGGAAAAGACTGATAAATTCAATTACATAGAATATAAAAATTTACTTTATCAAATAAACCCTTAACAAAAACAGTGAGGGAAAAAAAACCAAAAACTTGGAACAGTTATTTACCACACATATAGCTTTTTATAAAGGATTTCTAGAATCAGTGAGAAAAACAAAACAAATTACCTAATAGAACAATGACCAAAAAGCATGAAGATATATTTTGCTAAAAAATGAAAACATCAGTCAAAATACAAATAAATAGTGAAGGTGATAAATCTCATCACTAATCTGGGAAAACAAGCTAAAATCACAATGAGGTACCATCTTACACCTCCTAAATTGGCAATAAAGTTAAATGTCTGACAATTCCAGGGTACAACAGAAATATGGAAAAATGGGAAGCTTCCAACACTGGTGGTGGAAGTGCAAATTGGTATAATTATATGGGGAGCAATTTAACATTATCTATGAAAGTTTAAGAGGCAGATACAAGGTGATTCAGCACTCTTGCTTCTAGATAAACTTTGCTCTGTATGTCAGAAGAGATATGTACAAGAAATTCCCTGTCTGTATTGTTTGTAATAGTAAACTTGAATATCCATCAATATGAAAATGGAGCAAATATTTGGGAATAGACACAAAAGGGAATATGATATAACCCTAAAAGCAATTAATTAGATCTGCATGCATCAACATGAATTAATCTCACAAACAAAATGTTGAATGAAGAAAAGCAAGCTATACAATAAATTTAGGATGATATTTAAATAAAGTTCATGACCCTGTAAACCTAAACGTCATGTTTTGAACATGGATAGAGAATGAGGGCTGACATTGAATTTAGGGTTTATGCCTTTGTAGGAAGGATGGGAGTCAGATGAAGGTGGCGAACATAGGAACTTCAAGTGTGTTGGTGATGTTTTATTTCTTATAAGGTGGTAATGTCTGGCTGTAGTAACGCTCTGACTGGGATCACTGTGCTCTCTGTTCTTGGAGTGCTCTGGGCTAAAGAATGATCAGGAACACCAAAAGCAAGGCAAGCATGAAATGAGGTTTGTTGAGGAAAGACAATAGGTTTATGGAGCAAGAGCAACATGCATTCTCCATAGGAGATGAAGAGACCCCCTGTCATAGCAGGAGGGCCCTGATATGGTCTGGGGTCCTGTTGTATATTGCCTAGGCTAGGCCCTCTTCGTGGTTCAAACGTCACCACTGAACCACTTTGATGGACAGTTCCAGTAAAATAACCTGAGTTTTACTGCACATGTGGGTCTCCCATGAAGCTCTCTGAAAGGGCTTTGTGCGGGGTGGAGGGGAGTGGTGTGAACAGCAATGTAGATTTAAGCTAATGACATGATAATTAGAATTAGGTCATTTTATGTCACCTTTCAGATCCTGTTGTACCTGTGCTTCTTGGTCCACAGGCTAGGGAATCCTCTGTATTCTTTTGCAGTTGACACGTTAAGTTCTGATTGGCAGATTGGCAGATTGGTAGGGTGCTCTCTCCACCCCAGGTGTGGCAATTGCTCTGGGCACCCAGCAGCAGAGTTGGAGGTCCCTTGCTGCTTACTTAACAGTAACACTCCTATGTTTTTGACATTGTCCTTCATAAATATTTCCTACTCATGAAATATTGTACAATCAATGTTTTTCAAATAAGATTTGAAAGGCACACACTAATTATAGTAAAAGTATACTAGCCATTATCTCTAGGGAAAGGGAAAGAGAGTGGGTTTGCATGTAGCAGGTGAAAGAGTTCAGGAAATTTCACCCCGAAATATGATTTGTTAGTATTAATAGAGTATTTTGAATTGCAGTCCCCTGGAGATCAACAAAGCATTGGAGGAGATCAATAAGGCACTAGAGGAGGCTTTCCCTCTGTCTGTATAAAGCAGACTGACCAATAAAATGATCAAAGGAGGCGACTGACTTCCCTTTTTCTCCTGGTTATCTCAATATAGTAGAATGCAACCAGACCTGGCCCAAATCATTTAAAACATAATGCCTGTTTCTCAGGTTAATTTACAAGTCAATCTTTCCCCCTCATCCATTCATCCTCCCCAGCAACCTTCTAGCTCCTAATCAGAATTACCTATATTCCTCATTTCCCCCCCTTCCACTCTAAAAGACATGTATAAAATATCTGAACTTCATTGGCATATTGGGCAATCATTCTGAGATTCTCCCCATGCGCATGGTAAATAAAACTGTCTCTTATTAATCTTCCTTAATTGTGAGTTGATCTTTCAGCAAACTTTTGCCGGAAAGGGCAGTTTCCCCTCACCCCTATGCAGGCAAGGAAAAGTTACTCTGTATTATTTAATTATTAGAGTTTGGTCCCTAGTTTAGACTCTCCTCATCTAAACACCCTCCTTAGGTGATTTCGCCTACTTCAATGCCTTAAATATCATTTATATTACAGTAAATTTCAATGTGCAGTGAAAACAGTCCAGTCGGATGTCCCCTGGAATTTCAGCCTCATGTGTCCAGCAGCTTATTCATCATCTCCCTTTGGATTTCTATAGATATCTCAGTGTTAACACTCCCAGGGGAGAGCACACGGCAATATTTCCCCCCAAAGGGCTTTGTAATCCGTGTTCTCCATTTTGTGACAGATCCCAACATCTGGTCAATTGCTGTGCCAATATCTAAGAATTATACATTTTGTAGTCTAGTTCACTCTCTGTGCTCTCACCTTACCCAGTTCATCAGTAATCCTGCTAAACTGTATCTCCAAAACATCTGAAATTCCTTCATTTCTCTCAATCCCCATTCTTGTCTCTGTGAACTAAGTCACCATCACCTCTTGCCTGGATCAGTGTAGTAGTCTCCTGTCTACTCTCTGATTCCAAAATGACCCTCCACAGGCCATCTTCCAAAATATTCTGAGAGACTATTTTAAAGGTAGAGCATATCCTGTTACTTCTTGATAAATAACCCACAATGGAATCTCATTACATTTAAAGTAATACCCACATTCTGGTTTAACAAGCCCTGTGCCTGGCCTCTGCCTACCTCTCCTGTCTTCTTCTCATACCACTCTTCCCTCACCCACTGCATTTCAGCTCCGTTGGTCTTCTTCCTATTTTAGATGATCGAGTGTACTTCTCCCTCAATATGTCAGTACTAAACTTTCTTCCTAACTAGGATCCACCATTGCCCCTTGCTGTCATTCATATTGAGGCATGTGTCACCTCTCAATAGCCTGCCCTGAGCACCCACCTAAAACAATCAAATCTCTCTGTGGAATTGCCGCACTTTAATTTTTTCTATAGCACTTATGAATGTTACATCGATCTGTTTAAATATTTATTCTCTCTCTAAAAAGTAAAATCACATACATAACACTGACTATGTGCCTGGCTCATTCCTGAAAACTACACATATATTGACTCATTTAGTACTCAGCACAGTCCTTCTAAGTTAGGTGATGTTATTACCCCTACTATGCAGATGACAAAATGAGGCACAGAGAGACTAAGTTATAGCTACTAAGCACCACAGACAATACTTGAACTTAGGCTGACTGAGAAACCAGACGATTCACTCCTATACTCTACTGCCACCTCTGTGCATGAAAAGTCCCTTGTGCTTTTCTTATTTTGTCTCTATCACCGCCCCCTCCCCCACTTTGAACAGTGTTTGGCACACGGTGGCTGCTCAAAAAAATTTTTAATAAAGAAAAATAAATATATTTTTTAAAAAATGCATGCTGATTTCAACAGAAAAGAACCCAAACTCTGTGAAATAATTTAGAGAGGTTTATTCTGAGCCAAGTTAGAGGACCATGGCCTGGAGCCACGTCCAAGAAGCCTTGAGCAAGTGGACTCGCTGTGGCTGGGTTACAGTTTGGTTTTATACATTTCAGGGAGACAGGGTTTACAGGTAAAGTCATAAATCAGTACCTAGAAGGGGTACATTGGTATGGCCAGGAAAGGAAGGACATCTCAAAGAGTAGGGGCTTACAGGTTATAGGTGGGTTTAAAAACTCTTTGATTTGTAATTGGTTAAAGAATGAAGCTTTGTCTAAAGACATCTAATGTTTTCAGTTAAGATAAGGGTATCTGTTAATCAGAGAAAGCCACCTGCCACATCCTGGACTCCAGTGATCTGTTAGTTAAATTGAGGACCTGTGTTTCAAGCTTTGTCTTGCATAGCCTTAGGCCTGTTAATGAGCTACAAAGGATATTGGCAAGAAGGGAGGGGGGCAAGTTAAGGCACGTGTGATCTCCCTTCTCATGGCCAGCAACTCCGCTTTAGAATATTTCTGATGTCCCCTGGGTCAAGAAGGGTCCATTCAGTCAGCGGGGGAGGGATTAATGTTTTATTTCAGTTCACGTTGATATTGCAAGTTCCATACACACACACAGGCACATGAAAGGCAGAAAGCGAAATGCTGTGTGTGACCTTCAACAATTTAAATTTAACGTCTTTGTATTTCAGTTTCTTCATGTGTAAAATGGAAATAATAATAGAACTTATAGTATAGTGAGGATTAGATAATGTAATATGCAGATAATATGTAGTGCAGGGCTTGTGTATGTACATATGTTTATTATTTTATTGTATAATTTTCCAATAAATGTTAGCAGCAATAATGAATAAGATGAAAATGGTACTGTCTAAATCTGGACTTTTTTTTACTTTGTACTTTTTTTCATTTACCAAATTTCCAAATGCATAAATATATTGTCTAAATATGAGTATCTGAATACTTATGTCTTTATCTAAGTCCTTCAGCTTTTTCGAGGATAAACCCCTAAGAGAGTTGGACCCCTCCATGTGATCATCACTTTGCTAACTCCAGAACTTCCTGGAGCAGAATGGTGTCTTAGTCAATGACTGCTCATCTGGAGCCTGCAGACGTGCCGGGATCCCTCTTAGCAGCAGGACAGCAGAGGTGAAAGTTTAAGCCCAACCATCAAGATGCTCACGTTCTGCTGGAGGAGAAAGGACAGCAAGGAAACCAGGACACGGTGTGCTCAGTTTTATGACAGGGGAGCCCAGAGGGCCCAAGAGGAGAGCTATCTAACCTCGGGTGCCCATGTGTCCCCTGTGCCAGGATGATCCGGTTCTGAATTGGAATGTTAGTTTTATGGGAACACTTTAAAGCTTTATCCCAGAAGAATGTCCTGAAGGAAGATTACTGTTTTATCCTCCGTCAGCAGCAGACTACTAATAAGTCAACCACCTGTACTAAAATGCATCTCTATCTTACGATGCTGGTCTTTCCATTTCTGTTTTCTCACAATAGCTCTAAGACATAGGAAGTATTGTTTTACCTGTTTTACTAATGGAAAACCAAGGCAAAGAGGTTAAGGAAGGTGCCCAGAATCACACAGCTGATAAAGAAAAGCAGCTCCAGAATCCATATCCAGAGATCACAGATACTTTGAAGGCAGAAGACACTGTGTAAATTATTAGAACATTTCTTTGGGGAAGTTATTCATACCTCAGTTTGTTGATGTAAAATGTATTTGCACTATTTCTATAGGGACTGTAGGAGATGGTTCAGATAAGAGTGCTTTGCAAACTATACAGGGCTTTAAAATTAAATGGAACATCATAGTAAGCAATTATTAATTAGTTACTTTAGTAATATAGTGATTACAGAATTATTATTATCAATAGCTATTAATATATTAATTTAATAACAGGTTGTCTTGGATGAGGGTGATAACTAGGCTAAGGGATGAGAGCAGGGAGGAAATAAGATCTTTTTCAGAATCCAGTTTTTGTCTTTGATCAACAGCAGAAGTCCAGCCCCCAGCCAGGCTTGTGCTCCAGGACAGGACTGGGGAGGGCTTGGGGAAGTATTCCTGGTCTCCCATCTTAGCATCATATATGATATTAAAGGTTATATCCAGGAATGTGGATTGGACT
The DNA here is from genome assembly GCA_963574885.1 of Lepilemur ruficaudatus. Classification (NCBI taxonomy): domain Eukaryota; kingdom Metazoa; phylum Chordata; class Mammalia; order Primates; family Lepilemuridae; genus Lepilemur; species Lepilemur ruficaudatus. Next base: position 83,313 of record CAUYRT010073390.1, read on the forward strand.
CAAACAGTGGAAGGTCAGACTGGGGAAGGTTCTCTCCCAGTTCCAGAGCATTTTGTTATCTTAGATATGTAATGTATGTTCTCTGTTTCCATTTTTTGTGTAATTGTAAAATGAAGACATTATTATTATTTATTTCCTATAAAAAATCTCTATTATGAGTTTGATAAAAAAAACACTTACTTATCTTTATAATATATAGGTCATAATTTCTGTGCTGTTCTAGAACATGAATTTTGTTTTTAATTGAGCAAAAGAATGTGCACACTTTCTCAGATCATTAAATAGTATTTTAATATTATGTATTTTTTCGTTAGAGAAATGTACCACAGTTGGCTTAATCACTTACACATTTTTTCAATTTGAAATTGTTTCCAATTCCTCATAATAGTAAATATTGAAATATATCTTTATTAATATGCTTTGGTATCTATAGCTTGCAACTTCCTTAGAATAAGCCCCCAGATATATATATGCTGGGTCAAAAGCATGTTCACCTTTACAGCCTGGGATATCCGTTGGCAAGATGTTTTACTGAGGGTTAAACCAATTTAAACTCTTACCAGACATATGTGAGAGTGCCCGTTGTCTCTCACTCTGTTAAACTTGAGAATTATAATTTTAAAAATTGCTGATTTTTAAATTTTTATTTATCTATTTGTTTTTTATTTATTTTATTTCATTTTTTAAAAATTGCTGATTTTAAAAGTGTCTCTTTATTTTAATTTGAATTAAAAAGATAATAGTAAAGTTAAATCTGTTTTACAATGTGCTTATTACCATTGGGATTCTTGTTTCTAACGGAGTTTTCAGGAATCCAGACTGTCATTTCCCACTGTTTATGGGACTTTTCACCTGGCTGTACCACCAATCCCAGAAACAATTCTTAATCTGCTCTGGTCCATCCCTGAGTTTTTTTCTTGGATAATGGCATATAAGCATTAGTTCTCTTAACCAAAACCTTATCCAAACTCTTACCTTATGTTCATTCTTCTCTAAGCAGGGACTTCATCTTGATAATTCTTCCACTTGAATATCGGTCATACCAGTCTCTTCTGGGTCCATCCCCATTAATGCTGTCTTAGAATATTGCTGATCGATGCTCAGAGATACATTCTCTGTAGCTTCACAAGAGGAATTACAGGCTTAGACTCACTCCCACTATCTGTCTTTCACTCTTTTGCCAGAGTGATTGTTCAAAGTGCAAATATGCTTATGATAAATTCCCACCGCTTTCTGTTTTGCTGCTATGAAATCTTAAATGTGCATTTTTGTGCACATTTAGTCTTTCAATGAGTTTTGGATATCTATCACTGGTTGTAGGTGATGGGATTTTAGATGTCACATGGATAGACATCATTTTTATTTTACTACTTGTATTTGGTTTTATGCAATAGAAATAACTAAACATATTTAATGAATGATAATGTGTACTCTTAACAAATGTTTAATGATTAAATTTATTTTAGAAATATATTAAGTAAATAATAACAAGATTGGCTGGTGGATATGTTCAAAAGAAATCTCCAAGTTGAAATATCAGTGATGAAAATTTCTGAAGCACCTTTTCTTGCTGTTGGTTAATTGTGTTATAACTGTACTTAAGACTGAATTTCTTGCCAGACAATGAGCCCCAAGGTACAGGGACTCTCTTGCTCCCTTGTTGAGCTCTTGTTACTAGGCATATATTAAAAACCCAGTAAATTGTACATGAATACAAAAATGAATGAATAAGCATAGTAGCCTTATTTTGTTTTTATAATCTTATTTTTTTTTAGAGATTAGGTCTTCCTGTGTCACTCAGGCTAAGATGCAGTGGCACAGTCATAGTTCACTGCCGCCTTGCTATCCTGGGCTCAAGTGATCCTCCTCTCTGCAGCCTCCTTAGTAGCTAGGACTATAGGCATGAGCCACTGTACTTGACATTTTTTTCTCTTTTTTAATTGAATATTTATTTTTTTCCCAGTATTGACTAAGTTCTGGAGGGTAGGAAAGAAATAGAAAAGATAGATTTGTGATGGTGTCTCTATCTTCTCTAAACTCTTACAAGTACCAAAGAGCCATCTCTTCCCTTTGAGTTTGTGAATGCCTTGTCTTTCTACATCTTTTTCCTTATAAATATATGAATCATAATATGAGATTTTTCAGGTACCAATTTTAAATATTCAAATATGTTATTACCAATGAAATTTTATTTACAATTACACTTATGTATTGTTTTACAATGGGGACAGGTTTTGAGAAATGCATCCTTAGGTAATTTTGTTGTGCAAACATCACAGAGTGTACTTACACAAATCTAGGAGGTATAGTCTCTTAAATACTCAGGCTATATGACATAGGCTATTGTTCTTAGTCTACAAATCTGTATGGTATGTTGAATACTGTATTGAATAATGTAGGCAATTGTAACACAATTGTAAATATTTCGGTATCTAAACATATCTCTATATAGAAAAGGTACAGAAAAACCCAAGATCTGATGAATCCACTGATGAATTCCACCAAACATTTAAAAAAGAACTAATACTAATTCTTCTCAACTATTCCAAGAAAGTGAAGTGGAGAGAATTCTTCCTAGCTAATTCTATGAGGCCAGCATCATCCTGACACTAATACCAGACAAAAATACAACAAAAAACTACAGACCAATAAACATAGACACAAACATTGTCAACAAAATACTAGCTAACCAAATTCAACAGCACACTGAAGAGATGACTTACCATAATCAAATGGGATTCATCCAGGGATGTAAAGATGGTCCCACATATGCAAATTAATAAATGTGATATATCACGGAGTGATGGACAAAATCGTATGATCACCTCAATAGATACAGGAAAAAAGCAGTCAACGAAATTCAACATCCTTTCATGATTAAAAACCTTAAACAAATTAGGTATAGAAAGAATGTACCTCAATACAATAAAGGTCATCTATGACAAATCCACAGCTAATATCACACTGAAGAGGACAAAGTTGAAAGTTTTTCCTCTAAAATATGGAACAAGACATGGTTTCCCACTTTCACTCATTTCTATTCAACATAGTACTGAAAGTTCTAGCCAGATCTATTAGGCAAGAGAAAGGAGGAAGTCAAATTGTTCTTGTTTATAGACAGCATGGCCTTATATTAACAAAAACCTATAGACTCCACAAAAAACTATTAGGACTAAAACCTGAATTCAGTAAAGTAACAAAATACAAAATCAGCAGGCAAAAATCAGGATGTTTCTGTACACCACCAGTGAGTTATCTGAAAAGGAAATCAATAAAGAAATCCCATTTACAATAGAAATAAAAAATACTTAGAAATCCATTTAACCAAGGAGGTGAAAGACCTCTACAATGAAAACTATAAAAAATTGCAGAAATAAATTGAAAAGGGTACTAATAAATGGAAAGATACCTCATGTTCATGGATTATAAACATTAATATTGTTAAAATGCCTGTACTACCCAAAGCTATCTACAGATTCAATACAATCTCTATCAAAACACCAATGACATCTTTCATAGAAATATAAAGAACAATTCTAAAATTCATATAGAAGCACAAAACTCTAAATATGCAAAGCAATCTTGATCAAAAAGGACAAGGCTGGATGCATCACACTACCAGACTTTAAAATATACTACAATGCCATAGTAACCCAAACATCATAGTACTGGCATAAAAATAGACACATAGACCAGTGAAACTTATTTAAAAAACTCAGAAGTAAATTCATGAATTTATAGCTAACTGATTTTTGATAAAGGTAAAGGTGCCAAGAACACATATTGGGGAAAGGACAGTGTCTTCAATAAATGGTGCTGGGAAAACTGGATATCCACATACAAAATAATAAAACTGGATCCCTACCTCTCACCACTTACAAAAATCAACTCAAAATGAATTAAAGACTTAAATGGAAAACCTGGAACTATGAAACTACTAGTAGAAGACATAGGAGAAATATGTCATGATATTGGTCTGGGCAAGGCTTTTTTTTTTTTTTTTTTTTCAAACAGATCTCAAAAGCTTAGGCAACAAAAAGCCAAAAAAAAAAAAAAAATAGGATTATGTCAAACTAAAAAGCTTATGCACAGCAAAGGAAACAATAGAGCAAGTAGATAGCCAACAGAATGGGAGAAAATATTCTCAATCTATGCATCTGACAAGGGATTAATATCCAAAATATGTAAGGAACTCAAACAACTCAATAACAAAAAATCAAATAATTTGATTTAAAATGGGCAAAAGATCTGAACACACATTTCTAAAAAAAAAAAAAAAAGATGTACAAATGGTCAACAGGAATATAAAAAAATGCTCAGCATCACTAATCATCAGAGAAATGCAAATCAAAACCACACTCACAGTTGGAATGGCTACTATTAAAGACAAAAATTAACAAATACTGGTGACAATATGAAGAAAGGGGAACTCTTATACTCTATAGGTGGGAATGTAAATTAGTACAGCCATCAAGGACAATAATATGGAGGTTCATCAAAGCATTAAAAATAGAACTATACTACTATAAAATCCAGCAATCCCACTGCTGGGTTTATATTCAAAGGAAATGAAATAAATATGTCAAAGAGATATCTACACTTCCGTGTTTATTGCAGCACTGTTTACAATAGCCAAGATTTGGAAACAACCTAAGTGTCTACCAATGGAGGAATAGATAAGGAAAATGGGGTGTGTATTATACACAATGTAATTCTATTCAGCCATAAAAATGAAATCCTGTCATTTGCTACAAATGGATGGACCTAGAAGAAATTATGTCCAGTGAAATACAACAAACACAGAAGGACAAATGCTGTGTGGTCTCACTTATATGTGGAGTCTAAAAAAATTGATCTAACAGAAGTAGAGAGTAGAATAGAGGTTACCAGAGGCTGGAGCAAGCAGGGGAAGGAGTGGATGGGAAGAAGTTGTTCAATGGGTCCAATGTTACAATTAAATAGGAGGAATAATTTCTGGCATTCTATTGCATGGTAGACTATAGTAGACAACTGTGCAGTAATAGTCAACAATAATGTAATGTATACTCGACAATAATGTATTGCATACTTCAAAATAGCCAGAAGAGAGCATTTTGAATGTTCTCACCACAAAGAAATTACAAGAGTTTGAGGTGATGGATATGCAATTACCTTGACTTGATCATCACACAATGTATGTCTGCATTGAAACATCACACTGTACCCCCAAAATGTGCATATTATTATATTTCACTTAAAAATAAAGAAAACATAAACATATAGTCTTAAATTCTTAACAAAATCGTACACCTCTATAGGGCACTCACCATGAATGGAGCTTTCAGGGCTGTAAGTTGCTCTGGATGAGTCAGTGAGTGAGTGGTAAATAAATGTGAAGATCTAGGACATTGCTGTACACTACTGTAGACTTTATAAATGCCATATACTTCAGCTATTTTGAATTTGTTAAAAATTATAATAAAGTGACCTTTAGCTTACTGTAAGTTTTTTTACTTTATAAACTTTTTGTTTTATTTAACTTTTTGACTCTTGTAGTAACACTTAGCTTAAAACACAAATACATTGTACTAGCATACAAAAATATTTTATTTCTTTATATCCTACGCCTATAAGCTTTTTTAAAAATTTTAATTCTGTTTTTTTTTTCATTTTTTACACTTTTTTGTTAGGAATTGAGACACAAACACATTAGCCTAGGCCTACACAGAGTCAGAACCATTAGGTCCTCACTACACCTAAGAACTTTTTAGTTTAATTATAATCTCACAGAACTATTGTCATGTATGCAGTCAGTCAGTCCTTAACCAAAACATTTTTATGTTGTGCAAGTCTGTATATGCATTCACAAATAATTTTTAGAAAAAATAACTCTTTTCATATATTAATAATAGAAATGGAGCTTGAACTCTAGGTCTTTGTAATCCCATCAACAGAAAAGAGCACATTGAAATGCATCTAGAGCCCAGAGATGCCCACTATTCCACAGTCCCTTACATACAGAATTCTGTATTGCATAAAGCTAAATTCTTGAAGGAGAAAAATAGTCAAGTGCAGGTAAACTTCCCATACCTCATATTGACATTTCTCTATATGAGAGGAGAATCTTCTAGTTGTAAGTGACAGAACAGAGAAACAGCTCAAACTGTTTTAAGCCCAAAAGGAAATGTTTGCTTCACGTAACTGGGGAATCCAGTGGTGCTTTGGCTCAGGCATGGCTGGATCCAGATGCTCGAATTATGCCAATGGAATCAGTCTCTTTCTGTGGACTTAAACCATATAAAAACTTCTGTTTGTTTTGGCTTTGTTTTCATGTAGCCCTTTTATACATGGGGAGGCAGCTCCAGACTCATGCTATTATTACAATGAATAATCACCTTGGGAAGAGAATATCTATTTCAATAGCTGTGGGTACTAAGATGGGACAGTGACCTTCAAATAGACTGTCTATTCGGAAAAGGCTCCTGATACCTCCAAGTAAACCATTTATTGAATGTTTATTCTGTTATTACTTTGTTCAACACACTTACTGAACACCTAATATGTTTCAGGCACTCCATTACAAAGTTGCATACCAGGGATGTTGCTCTCACAAGTTTGTTTGTGGGATACAGAGAGGGTCACAAAGAACACACAACAGTGGGAGAA